>VWYI01021838.1:0-21673 GCA_013399455.1 Anthoscopus minutus
TGCTTGTCTTTTTTTTTTTTTTCAAATAGTGAAAGTGATCTACACATTTCTGCTACTTGATACTTTTATTAAAAAAAGAAAAAAATAGCTCCAAGGGCAAATTTGGGATTTTTTTTTTAATCTACATACTCAATGACATTTCAAACTAATAATTTTAAAGCTGTATCTGTTTACTTTGCTTCACAAGGACAATGTTAGCAAATCCACTCCTACTTATTCTTCCATTTGCCAATAGACTACTTGGAAATAAAAAAGAAACAAAATTACGAAGGTGAGCATAAGCGAAAAGGAAGAAATCACAAATTTTGGACAGAAACACTCTATTTTCTTTCTAATATTTTCATTTTACTTCTAATTTCTTGAATAGAGTTCATTCATGAGTTTACCTTGCTGTTTGCTTCCTTTTTAAATTTAAACTAGTTTTCTTATAGGTTTATATATTAAATTATCTTGGGGTTGCTGAAGAAATCATTAGTCAATGGTTTTTACAATTGTAATTTCATTTTCCCAGGTTATTAAAAACTAATAGCCTTCCATTTAATTAGACTAGATGATGAGAATCCACTTAAAAGTTAGAAATAGACTTACAAACTGCCTATCTTTTTCCTTACTGCCAAGCAAGACTTTATAATAAATCATTATTCCTTTTAAATGAATTTAGTAATTGCAAAGGACTTCATTCTTCATTATATTCACCGCAGCTATACATATTTCCATAAGTTATCTCATTTATTTGTACCAAGAGTACTATTAAATATAGCATTAATTTATCAGAGCAGGGTACAGAGAGAAGCCCTTAGAGGATATTATTGGTAATGGTCTGAAACAAAGCTTTTTGCTTATCCAAAGAGTGAGCCTCTGCAAGAACCCTCAGTATTAACTCTCATACCACAGCATGGCAGTGCTCTAGAGTGCTGAGGGGACAAGGCACAAGAGTGATTCCTTGGCCACATCCTTTCCAAGTGCAGTTCCTGTGCTGAGCCTTGAACTGAGATGACAATTACCATAACCTGGAGCATAGACCTCTTTCCCTAAGAAAATAAACCAAGACCTCCAATTTATTTCACACAGCCTGTTTAAGAATCATTGGATAATAATGGCCTTCAGTCACTGCCAACACATGGTGAATTTAAAATAGTGACTTGGAGGGGAAATGCTCTATGTCATAACTCCCTAGGCACATGATCCCCTCTATCACGTCATTTATTAGGCAGGTTGGCCCTGGCATCACATTTATTTATACCATAATATTTCATGCTATATAGTCTGAGGTTAATAAAGTCTCATTAACAGCTCCTTTATGGACTACCTCTTTATGGGCAGTCCCCATAAAGCTCTCCAATATTTCATTTTACAATAATGGCAAAGGACCTTATTTTCCCCCATCCAATTTTAAAGACCATACAGCAACACAAAATCGGGAGAAAGAAAGAGGGGATGAAAAACATAACAGGAAAATATTTATCTGTGGTGCAGTGAGAAGGTGACAAAGAAAAATGTGTCTGTCTATCTAATAGACAAATATGTTTTCCCTGTGTGCCAGACTATACATTCTGTTGGTGAGTCCAATACTTCTTCAAGAAGAAACCTAGATGAGGATGACAATGATTTTTACTTGTCTCTTTGTTGCAAAATTCTCATTGACATGGCCTGAACTGGAATTTCATCACATACTCCATGCAGGTTTCAGTTTTCTGAAGTCCTTCAAACTTCTGAAAGCTGAACAGCTTTTCTCTCGAGGTTTCCTTAGATACAGTCACAAGAGCCTCTGTGTCTTGGTGCTTTATTGATTGCATTCTGACTATCAAAACAAATTGTGGGTGCTTTCTAAAAGAATAATACTTCCAAGGTATTGGGGATTGGATGTTTATCTTTTGTAGAATATATGAGCTTAGAATTCTTCAGTATTTGGATTTAGTAGACACTCATAACTTCTTTCTTATTGGTTCAGTACCAGAACAGCTCAGGAGCATCCAGAAAAGAAAATAAACTAATAATAAATTCATTTAAACTAATAATAAACTAATATATCAGCAGAAGAGACCTCTTAAAATGTGTATTGAACAGAAACACATTGGAGCTTTTAAAGGTAATAAGACAGTGACAGCTGAAGGAGTGTGCCAGAAGGTCATGGCAGGAATAAGAAGCATTTACCTTTCATGTAGAGGAAGGAAAAGAACAGCACACTTAGCAGTCCCCTGTGAGACAGGACAAACTCTGCCTTGGTGTATATGTCATTCTGAAATAAATATAAAATGTCTCTTCACCAAAGGAATCACAGTCCAAATAAAGGAACCATAAAGTGGAAGATAAGAGAAATAATGAGAAAGAAAATTATTTGTCCAAGATCAACATGAAATCTTCTGGCTTCTATTCTACACCAAACCTAGAAAGGATCAGGTTTAGTCTGATATTCTTCCATATGGCCATTCCTTCCTGCTTTTCCCCTACTCTAAAAATTAGGGTTCATGTGAACATGGAATTTAAGGTTTTGGGACACAACAGGTAGACATTACACTGTTTAAAGGAAAGCAACACGTATCAGCTGGTGATTTCTGTAACTCTAAGTGGAATTAAAACATTATGCTTGTGCCTCTCCAATTTTATGCTTATGTATTGCCAAACACAATTTATGCTTTATTTACTAAAAAAAATTGAAAGTTTTCACTGAAAAGTGAGTTATGAGTGGAAAGATTACATATTAACTTCAGAGAGAAGAGAATTCAGAGACAACTTCAGAATTTGAAAAAGAAAACAGTCACACATGAGGAAAGAGAGATGGAACACCATATATTCTGAAAGCGCATATTTGAGATTTCTGCCATATTCAGGTATTTACAAAGTCAGAACTTGCAAACAGTGACAGAGTTCATAGGATTATAAATACTAAAAGAGAAAGATAAAAATAATTCTTTCTCAAATAACATCAATTATTCAATGAATATATAATACCTATGTATAATTTCTCTGTGAGAGATCAGTGGGATCACATAGTGATATTTAAACATTTGCTTAAATGTTCAGTCAAAAGGGATGGGATTATCTACATAAAAAACTGAAAATTCATATTTACAGATTGGTTTATGTTTGTAAATTTTATATTAATAAAAATACCACTGTATATTGATGCTGGTCTCTATTATAAGAATTTTAAGAACACAGAAATCAAGATGAGACCATTCTCCCTGCCAGCACAACATCTGCATGACAGTTTACTGCAGTCCCACCTACATTCCTTCTATCAAGTATCTAATTTGCTAAATCCCAGTGATGTAATGACAGCCTTTATGTTTCTTGTCATTGGGTTTTCTTGTCCTTTCTTTTTCTTTTGTTTGGGGTTTTTTTAAACTC
Organism: Anthoscopus minutus; assembly: GCA_013399455.1. NCBI lineage: Eukaryota > Metazoa > Chordata > Aves > Passeriformes > Paridae > Anthoscopus > Anthoscopus minutus. Next base: position 3,352 of record VWYI01021838.1, read on the forward strand.
ACATTTAAAATTATCTAAATGGGAAATGCCTTTGATTTTTGTTCTGCAAATGACAAGAATAGGCATGAACCAGGCACATGGAACTATTTCACTTTTAAGAAGAATACTTTAAAAAGTTTTACTAAAGATTGTGACATTCCATGTGCTTCCTTTCTGTGGATTAAAAAATCCCCATTTCTTCGTAGCTTCCAGTCTTTTAATAACTGTTTTGAAACAGATATTACACGGGAACTCTCCATCTCCTTGTGCATTAGGATGTTGTATAACTCAACTGCAGTCAGACAAATTTCAGTTCTAAATGCCTGAAGGCAGAGGCCCAGATTATGAGGTATAAGACTGACATAGGAATGTTGCCCAGGCCTGGGAAAGACAGACATTTAAAACAGATATGCTTAGCAATATTGCTTTAAAGAGTGCAGAAGGTAGGTCAATATATTAGAACTGCATTTCCATAATGCAGTCTGTGTTATAACATTCAATAGCCTATATTCAATTTAGCATTCAGCTCTGCCTGCAACTGCATCTAAGTATTGATCTATCAATCTGTAGTAGTTAACATCGCATGCAAACCAAATTTCATTTATGTTCACACACCTGTCTTCCATTATCCAGAACTAGCATGTCCAAAAATCAAGCATTCATCAGGTTTTTAAAAATGATTTTACACTAACAACTCATTTTCATCTTGTTTTTATTATTCATGAGAGGGCTTAGGCCTCCTGAGCAGCTCAGCCATAAACTGTTAACACACAGACTAACACAGCATGAGAGAGAGAAAACAACCCCACCCACAAACAAACTCCGCACACAAACAGGCAGGCCTTGTTTGCCAAGTCTATTACATTAAAGTATTTGTAAAAAAACAGAAATAGGAAACCAAGGATGGTGGCTGTTGCATGCTCCAATTCCAGTCACTGAGAAGGAAAAAAGACTGTGGGTAGGTAGAAATAAAAAGAGAAAATAAGGGAAAAACAAAAAGCATTCCAAAACCAAGCACTAAACAGAAATACAAGAAACTCAAAGGCAAGAGAAACCAAGAAACCTTCAAGACAAAGCCAAGAAATACATATAAAAGATTACAAGAATGGCCAACGCCCTCCCCCCAAACTAGTAGTGTTTTGCACTCATCTTAGGATCTCAAGAATCACTTTTAGCAGTCTAAAGAGAGGAAAAGCAGAGACATAGCGCATCTACCAAGAAGCTGAAGGTGTTGACTTTTATTTCATCAAAAGAAAAGTTTATAAAAACAGAATGTTGAATTATAATAATTTAGAGTCAATAAAAATTACAGAGAAATAAAGAAGCATCAATAGCTCTAACACGTCTGTAGGTAGTGGGAGTAACTGAATATTATAACTAAATTAAATATATGAAAATATGAGAATTAAATATATGAAAATACATATACAAGTGAAAAAACTCCCAAAACATCTCAGCATCCATTTTCCAAATGAATTCAATCTATAAGACAGGTAGAAAAGTTGAAGTTACACTTGAAACCTGCTCTCTATTTCAATATATGCATCACAATCAATGTTACCTGTATTTTCCACACTTCATTCTTGTTCATTCATGGTATACTGGTAAGAGAATTTTCAAGGGCAGTAAGACAGGAAATCGTTTCAAAAACAAAAGCTTCAGGATTTTTGACTGATTATTAATCAATTGTATTCATAATTTTCTCCCTTCTAAGGTAGTTCCAGGCAGCTCCACTTGTAAACAGTTATTGAAGATATGAAAGGCAAAACAGAAAAAATGAAAAAACCCCTCCATTACATACAACAGCTTTAAAAAGAAAAAAAAACAGAATTTGCACTGAAGCCTACAGAGTCATAGCAGAAGACACAGAAAAGGCTACTTGCATAACTGCATTTCTTAGACAATGTTGAAATTGTCTAAAGGATCTGCAAATATTTCTCATGATGAGACACCAGTAAGAAATCAAAAAAAAACCAAAGGTATAGACTGCCCGTAATGTCCAGGTTATTTTCATTTTTCCAGTACATGAGCTACACCTTTAAATACTAGATGAAGTAAGGGAAAATTCACAAGAGCACATGCAAACCCATAAGATTCTGAGACCCCCAAATGTATTAGTAGTTCCCACATTGTGACCCAATAAGGGCCCATGTGCTCACAAAGCTGCGAAGGACTACAGTTTTTACTCATTTTTTGCTTACTTCAATTTTTTTGTGTGTGTGGAGAACAGATGTCTTCTTTGCAGAATAAAAAAAGGTGAGGGATGGGAGAGGAAAAGAAAATGAATACATTTTTCAATGTTTGGACTCCCAAGAAGCAATAAAAAAAAGAATACTATTTTGAATTTCAAATTTGATTTTTTTTTCAGACTCAAAATGGTGGGAAAGACACTCACAGTACTGGTTCTTAGTACTAGTATATTAACTGCTCTTTTCCATCTCCCTCCATTTTGCCCTCTCAGCTCACATCCTTTCCATGTTCCCAGCCTGACTAAAAGATGGGTATCTCATCCTCTCTGCTCAACAGTACAGCAAAGCAGGAAAACAGAAGAAGAATTAAAAATTATGCACATGCAATTGAGCAAAAACATACTCTATGCTTTGAAATTATTATGAGCAAGGCAGCACAAATCTGGAAATGTTAGCTCAGGTTCAGAGCCGTGCTCCTACACACTGCCTCTCACCACATTCGAGTTTGTCTTGCACTGTTTATTTTTGCTCCAGTTCTTTGGAAAAGGATTATCCAAGGTAGTTGCTTGCAATAGCAGGGGTTTAGACTCAGTGACCCAGAAGGTACTTTAGTCTGAAGTCTCTCTGAGCTGTCTAATTCCCACCCCAGCCATACCCCATAAGCTGCAGCTTTCCAAGTAATAGCACAATCGACCTTTGCCTTATGTACAGCAACATCTTTTATTGAAAGCAGAAATATTTTTCAGTCTCCTAGCACTAAGTTGTACCACAGTAAATGAGCAAAATATAATTCTGTTTGCACACTAGCAAATAGAGGTAACACTGGAATCAAAATAGAGTTTTATCTATAAAAATCTTTTATTTTAGACTATTAGGCCTAGGCTTAAGTTGCATTTTAACCATTAACATTGGAGAAGCTGTCCCAGATGGTGAATGTAAAACGTGCTGTAAATTTTAATGAAGCAAATAAGTCACTAATAACCATAATGCCAACACTGATGCATTTTTGGTAGATGTTAATAAAGCAAAATTAAAAAAAGAGCATGCAGCATTCAAATAAGTGCTTAAACAGCCCAATATAATTTGCTAATTCAGCTATTCACACTTTGATTGCACAGCCCCTGGTCATCTGCTCAAGTACAGCTGCTTCATGTAAAAACAAATAAAAAAAAAGTTTTATTGTCCACCAGATGTCCCAGATTGTATGCTTGCTGCTATAATTCAGGTCACCCAAGGTTCAAGCACATTTAGAAATCAATTGTTCTTGGATGGTCAACCTTGTGAGAGTGGTCAAGGCACTTCTGTCCTGGGTCTGCCCTGCCAAGAGGTGAGGGGGCACTTCTGTACTGAAAGAGTATTCATGTTATGGATATCACAGGCACCCCAAACACATAATTACTCCTACAGCTCAAGGAAAGAGCTGGAAAGGACTGAAGTGGAAAGAATTCAAGCAACACATGCCCAGTTTTATAAAGCCATTGAAAACCCATTAACAGGGACCTACCAGATTTATTTTTTTACTGAAAATAAATTTATTATTATTAAATAAAGGTATTTAAAGGTATTAAATAAAGGTGCACAAGGCACAACAACTATCACTGTTGTGCACCAGCATTCTCACTGCTTTTGATGGGAACTAGACTATACATGCAGTGCAGCCAGTGCTTCTGTAAATCAAATGTAAAAATCAATGGAGCAGAATTATCAGCTGGAGCTAAAACATCTTGCACCAAGGGAGTCTGCTGCTGTGCTGCACAAAGCAGGTTTGAAATCAGCAGGCAGTGTTTTGTTTATGGATTTCACAGGGCTGACAACCAAGGAAAGGTTGGACTGTAGGAAAAGACAGCTTGTTTCTGCAAACACCTCCTCTTCCAGAGCAGGAAAAGGGCATCAGTGAGTGGAAGGAATCTGAGCAAAGCCAGGGACTCCTGCCAGAGCTGTGCTGAAGGCACAGCTGTAGCATAGAGATGCCAGCACCAGATCTCCACCAGGGTGAACTGAGAAAGCCAATGATTTTATACAAGGATGCACCACACCATGCCTTTACTGCACAAGATGCAAAAACCTGAAACATCCCAAATATGTCAAGATGTTTCAGAGTAAATTTTCCTTAAACAGGATCTGCGCAGCCTGTCTTAGCAACACAAGCATCCATTTGTCAACTTGTCTGATAATTTACAAGGAGCAATCTCCTGACAGGAATATTTTGTGTGAAATAATGTTCTGCTATACTTAATTTACACAGTGCTGCAGAAGACATGAAAGGTTACATTTTCATTAGGCATTTACCTCTCACTGTACAGTTTCTCTCAGCTACTGAATTTTTGCAACTCTTTGCAGTCAACACCAGCCTCTGGCACTTAAGTGTGCATTGCAATTAATAGAATAATTACTTGATTGAAAACTTTCCCTCTTGAGCTTTACCACTGTTAGCCTCAAAATAGAGAAAAGTACAGGAAACAGAGGATTACTCAGCTGCTTACTAATTTTACATGAAAATGAAAGTCCCTTATGTCATTGTAGACTGAATTTTGGAAGATCTGTTAATGTCTATGAAAGGGCTTTACCTCTCAGATTGGACAGATTTAAACCATCAGTATACTTGTTCTTCAAAGCCTGCCTTTCTCACTTTGTTCTCAGAGTTCATGAGTGTCTTCTTGCCCAGTTTTTCCCCTCAGCACTTATTTGCTTCTCATCCCCACAGCTGACCTGCCATGATGCCCATGGAAATCAGTTTATCAGAGTTTCCTCTGCTCCCCATTTTATCACCATGTCCCAATAGATAACCACAATCCAATGATCTGAGTTCCCTTCAAAACACTCAGTCCTCCTTATGGTTTGTCAGCTGTCACTGACTAAGAAATGCCACTATGTCTTTTATCTTCCTCCATCTGTTTTGAAAATTGACTCCCATCTACATCAGTAGCCCACTTCTGTCTCTGTACCCTTGGTGAGGCACTAAATAGCCAAGAACATAACCAAGAACAGCCTGGAGGAGATGGAGCAATGGCTGGCCAAGTGACTGGGCTAGACTGAAGACAAGGATGCAGTGCTCCTGGTACAGGAGCTATGCAAGGAGCCTCATGTCTGTGGGGCCCTCTGCTATCCTGTACAAGGGGAACAGGAGAAGAGGAATACAGCTGGAGGAAAACTGGGTCCTAGCATTAGGCTCCCTCTGACTTTGGGTCAGCCACCTCATTAGCCTTAACAGCCTCTTTCTGACACATCAAAGCAGCAGAAATATTGTTCAGAAATGCAGTGAGCTTACATCTGTCCAAAAGAGTGTGGAATGGACCCAGGGAGAGCAAAATGCAGCAGCTTCAAACAGTTAAAGGGTTTAGGCTTGGAGATGTTGGATCCAATTTTAATCATGTCAGGATAAACCCACCTACATGCCCAGGGAGTGAAATATCTAGCCCAGGAGTTGCAAAGAGATGGTTGCTGCAAATGCACATCCTTTCCTTTTCCACACAGTTCAGGCAAGACTTGGTCTGTGCATGCACAGAAGCTTCTCAGCTCCCTGCCCAGCACTCATGCAGTGGCTCCCGGTTAATTACCCATTCCCTGCTCTCCACCAGGGTTAGCTGCAATTGGAAAGCTGTCTTTTCATTCCCATCTACCACAGGCCCCCAAAAGCTGGGACAAATGTTGGACAGATTAAATAAAATTTAACAGGGGAACAAAACAGGGGCAGATGTGGGAGGAAACAGAGGGACAAGAGGAGATACCAGTCCTCAGTGGAGCAGGGTTGCAAAAGAAGCAAGCAGGTGCCTCCCAACCATTTACTCTGCTACTACCTTCTGTGGAGGGCCCAGTACCAGGCTTTTCACCCTGGAGTGATGCTGGCAGCGTGCAGCCCTTGTGGAGACAAAGGGAAACCTAATCTGCTCCGTGCCAAGACAGCAGCCCCAGCAGCCAGGGTGCCCTGGAAACCCGCCCCAGCTGCAGTCACTCTGCCTTTGTTGGCAGGCAGCAGCACAGCACCAAGTGCCACTCCTGGCCATTGTACAGGCTCCTACAGACTAATCCTCTCAGAGGTTATCCTAATGAATTAGCAGCTACTGGATTAGATGGCTGCAGGCAGGCTGCAGCTGGAAGCTAACTGCATTCCCCTTTTACCTCTGTTTCTAAGCATCAGATTCAGTTTCCACTTACCAAACTATTTTTCCTCCTTTTTAACCATCGTCTCTGTTGCAGACCCCTTGACTTGAACTGTTGTTTCATTGTTTTGTTTGACAAACTACAAAATTTGATTCTGTTTTTTTAAACAGACTGAGTGTCACTGTTAGGCTATTGTTAGCTCTCAGAATTTCATTGCCAGGCACACAACAACAGGTATTTTTCAAATTGCAAGGACTAGAGTCCAGGGATTATATAACTAGGAAAACAAAATGTGACCCACAACTAATGGCTCAGAAAGCAAATGTAAGAAAAGAGTGATTATTTGTCAAGTCTCATTTGTAAGCCTATTTCAGGACCTTCCAAATGTTGCAAGTTGAACAATTTGTATCATTGCCAGTTCCTTAAAACAAAATTTGTCCGCTCTACTGTTTTAATTGAATACTTTAATAGAAGTATCCAAAATGATACTTCTACTGAGCTTTTTCCTTTAGATTTCACAGTTCTCAGTCTCCTGTGTAACTGTAGCTAATACTTTTTCTTCAACTAACAATCATCCCCTAGCCACATTATTGGTTCAATGCTGAGCCCAAGGACAGAAATAGGGCTTCCCATCCAAATTAATATGAACGTGTTAGCATGTTATTTAAACTCAAGGGAGTGTTATTCTAGGGATGTTTTGCAATCTGATAACAAATTTGGATTTAAATTCTGGAGACATCTTTACTGCTTGAGATTTGACCTAGATGATCCCAGGTTGGGTATATTTTAGAGATACAGGCCTGTATATTCTATGCAAATACTCATGTGAAAAGGAGATCAAATATTCCAGCATTAAAAAAATTATTTTTAGAAAAAAGCAAGCAAACAAACAAAAAAAACCCAAACCAAAACAAAACAAAAACCCATCAAATCCTAAAGAAAAAACCCAACTAGAAGAAAAGCAGACAAATAGCTATAGAAGAGGGCTACTGACAGACAAGTTCAAATTGCAGCTTCACATTTTCAGTTAAAAAATTTTACACAAGGAATCTCTTTCTGATAATAGCTAAGCACATTTACCTCTGTACATCATGGTGCACTTGGTAAAGCAGTGTATTGCTTCTCCTTCTTCCCCTGCACCTCACATTTTCCACTTCCTTAGCAATATGAATGATACCGTCTAAAAGCTTCAAATAAAATTTCCACAGGGTCTGTGGAAGAGCACAGAGTGAAACAAATGCCTCCACAGGCAACAGTTTGGAAACCAGTGCAGTACAGGTAAAATCTGCAGAGATTTCTGTTTATGTGCATAAAATTTATTCAGATACAGGTAGATTAAAAGAAAGTTTGACTGAAGACTCATATTTCCCTTGATGCCATTTTTATCACATCCATGGTAATTTGATTTTTTTATTTTAACACCAATAAAACATACTTCCCTTTACATTAAAAAATTATCTATTTCCTCCTCAAGAATATTTAATCTTCTAAAGCTACAGTGATTCTGAAAACTTCATGTTAAGTGTGAATCTGTAGCAAAAAAAAAAATCAAACTTACCTACTAGGAGAACCAAGCTTGTGAATACCACATGTAACTTTAGTCTACCCATATCTAGTGTGTTTAGAGGCTGGCTAATGAAACCCTTTTAAGTAAGATGCTCTCCTTTTGCATTATATCTCTGCTTACTATTCATGGTCTGCTTGGGCAATACTCTGTTAAAATCCCATTTTGAAGCTGCTGTTTTGTGAGATGACATTTTAATGCAGTCAGTTCTCATCTCCAGAGTTTTTTTTACGAAAAAAAAACTGTGTCTGTTCTGAATAGATAAAGCAAGAACACAGACAAGCTCAAAACCCCTCGTGAGGGGGCAGAGGTTCAATGCTAATGTTTCTGTTCTCTCTGCTTCTTCATTAAGTAGTTCCTAAATTAAAACCCTTTTTTGTTTTGTTTTGTTTTTGTTTGACAGAAGCGAAGGATTTGATCTGCTAATCCCTTTATACCTGGCCAGATATGAATCCCTCTTATCCTCACCACAGGACTACCTGCAATCCTCCTCAAACACTGGTTCTGCCTTAGAGTCCATAGGGATTTTGCACAGCCTGAATTTATATTAGTTCATACAGTGCATTTTCCTCCCCCCACTCTCTGCCCACACTTTGTCAGAAGATGTCTGTTGACTTGCATTGACGAGGATATTAACAACCCTGGGGAAACTTTTTCCCGAGCTTTTCTGTGCAAGGTGACACTTGACATGCTCTGTGCCACAGTCTAAGCACAGCTGGGCAACTGCTGCCCAAACATGAATACTCATGATAGATGAGTTTATTTAAAAGCTGTATCTGATATTGATGACTGGCTTAAAACACCTGCCTCACCAGCACCACAAGAGAGCTGCCAGGCTGGTGAAACACCAACCATCACTCATCAGCAAGATTTGAAACTTGGCTAATAGTTAACTTTCTGACTTATTACTCTACTCTTTCTGTTTATGTGCCAAAGTATGAAAGATGAGGGGGGAACATTTAAGTCACCTGATGGCAAACATATGCCAAGATTTACTTGCACTTCTTGATGTTGTCATTCCACTTGAACACAAACTGTTACATGGAGAATAAAAGAAAACCAGAGCTCACTTGCATGCTGACTTTGCTGTGCACTTCTGCAGACACAGCCTTCTTTACAAGAGTCCTCCTACAAAACTTCATTCACTCAGCAGCTAAACATCAGTGCTGATTGTGCTTCAGGCACCAGGCTGGCATGTTGAAAGGTGATTCATTCCTCTTAGCATGGCACTAGAAGTGCCTGCCTCTCTCCATGCTTAATATAGAAGCACTTGGGTCAGCAAACTTGTGAATGGTTAAAGATAGCAAAGCTGAACCCCTCCCTCAGCTCTGCAGCTTAGACCAGCCATGGATACAAACCAGCTGTGTAAAAACCAGAGCTGCTGGCCAGATTTGTAAGACCTTGGGTCTCACAGCCAGAACCATTTTGCTCACCCTCTTTAATAAGTGAAAGCAAGAGGGACAATTAAAGATGTGGCAGGAGCACAGGCAGAGCAACCAAGGCATGAGAAGCTCCAAGAGGAAGCACACAGAGAGACTGGGGATGGCCGGACCTTTGGAAGCTGAATGGCAGCAAACCACCACCACAGCAACCTGCATGGCAAACACTCCTTTCTCCTGCACCTGTGTGTTGCAGAGAGGATGGATGCCTCCCACCTATGGCAGCAGGATTCAACTCCACCCTCCAAAGCTGTGTCCCAAATGCAGAAAATAAATTAGAACTAGGTCATGTTGCAATATATCAGACCCTGCTTGGCAAAATTTTCTTGAAATTTCAAGCAATTTCTAAAATGATTGCTTCACACTCTTAAGGGAGAAACACTCCCAGTGACAGAAGTAATGGGAAAAAAAAATTCTGTTGCAATTTCTGTTGCATTTTTCCTCCCAAAACAAAGGAAAATCTGGATAAAAAGCAGGTAGTAATAGTCATTTTATAAAATGAGTCCATGAATGAAAAAAATAAGCAGACAGGTTCTATAGCATGCAGTGTACATTATGGGTAAGTTTACAATGTTCATCTTGGGATTTTTTTTAACTCTGAGAAATATGAAAGAAATTGCATTGCTATACAGGAAAGGCCTAAGTATGAGGTTTTCCTTTAGAGGTCTCTTTTAGAGATATAGATACATCTCTAAAACAAGCACAAAAATAAAACATTGAAAATGGCTGTATTGTTAATTTATCGGCTAAAAGGAAAACTTACACAGTCAGACAATACCACCTGAACAGGATCCAAATTCTGATCCTGGTATAGAAGAAACTTTCAGTTCAAGGCTCAGAATCTGGGATAATAGATTCTGCCTTCATATGTACTCATTATAATGCACAAAATCAAAAGGAATGGAAATTGCGAGTGCTTATCCCTTCTGAAAAAAAAGGATTTTAAAACATAGAGTAATTCTAAAAAGAGCTTAACAAACATCAGGTAATAGCTTAAGCATTATTCTAAAATTCATGTTTCTTTTAATTTGAGAAGAACAATGTCACAAAGAAGTTTTGGTCAGTTGGTTGGTTAGTTTTTAGACAGTTATTTCCAGACACATTCTATAGGTGTTTGCAGGAGCTGTGGTCTCATATTCCTTCTCTAAAAGATGTTTTAATATAAATACTTTTTATTGATAAAGAAAAGTGGTTGGATACATTAGACTGGAAAAACATTACAGTACTACTTAGCTTAACCTTTCTTTTCATGTCCACAAGGCATTTTATACTCCTGTCATTCACCAAGTTTTCCAGTTTTTGATTGCTTTTCATTTTCTCTGTTATAAGATTGAAAAATGTGGAATTCATTATTTTATCAGTGGAAAAAAAATCTCTCCTAATTGTATATTAGAAATATAATTTATTTTCCCAAAATTATCTTTTATGGAGTCTTATTCACTCTTGAGACCCCAAATTATTCTTTCCATTCTAAATATCCACTACGATCCAATACAGGAATTCAATAGCTCTGTATATTTTTAAGCACCAGATTTTAATTGTTTTTTGGTATTAATTTCAAAATTGAAACTAGATGGCTCTTTCCTTCACCTCTTTTTAGGTCCTTCTAATAATACCAACCTATCTTTATGAATCTTCAAGATAGACAATAGGAATATGCAAACAGCACAACTGTTGACTGAGGAGCACTGACACACTATATATTTCCTCAGCTCATGGTAAATTTTCATACCACCACACCACTGACAGATTAGGGAGCAGCACAGGCAAGCTCTGAGAGGTGAGAGTCACTGTCTTTTTTCTCTCTGATTTTAAAATGTGCACCAAGATTATATTTCAAGCTATCAAAAATAAGATCTTTTCAAGACATTTCAGTCTTGGACATATTTATTTATAATTTTGTATAAAATTCCCAATTATTAGTACCAGGTTTGTCTTTCCAAAGAAAAACCTAAATTGTGCATGACCTGTATTTCTATTTAGTAAGTTCATCTGGGACCTGCTTTTAAGAAAACCAAGAAAGACAGCCAATTTCAATAGTACAAGATTCAATCCTCAAACTTCTAAATCATATAAACATAACATCTGCCCTGAGTTCTTGTGAGAGAGGGTTCTTGTGGATTACTGGCCTTACCCATGTAATAAGACACTTCTGAAACACATTATTTATTTTAATGGTAGTTATGCCGCAGAATATATTGGTTACACAACTTCAGAATCAATACTTGAACAGTTATTTTATTTACCCCAACCTATGTATATTTTGCCACCTTTATGTTAAGCAGCATGGTAATGGTAGTTAAATTAAATTCATAGAAAATTCTATCAAGTCTATAAAACTTAAAAAGTTATGATCTAACATTCCTAAGCCACCATCATTCCATATGTCATAAACCAAAAGAATAACAACAAAAGAAACCCAAACAAAGAGCTAATAAGGAAATCCAATCAAACCTTCTCTATTTTTAATGTGCTTATTGAATTTTGTCTGCTTTATCACATAATCCCACTAAACTGATCAAAACTTTCAAAGAATATATCAGCCGATTGAAGCTGTTTCATGAATTAGCTAAATAAACATTTGTGCATTGTCTTTTATCAGTTACCACTTGTTCCCCTTTCTCTACTATGTTTGCTCAATACTAATAATTTAATCAGGAAGGCAACCTATTTATAGGAAATATAAGAGATTTGTGTTTCCACAGTGTCTAATTAAATAAAACTAAACACTAAATTTTTTGAAATTTTTTGCGTCATTTGAAATAAAATATGTTCTTTTGCTCAATATTTCTTTTTCATAAAATCTGCTGTAAACACTTTCAGACTTGGTTCATGTAAGACATGTAATGACAAATCATTAATACTATCACTACTACTACTGTTACTTTCATTGTCTTGATGGATGTGACTAAATATCTAAGCAATCTCAGAACCTACATCAAATCTCCAAATCTTGAGCTTGTAAAAGCAGTTGCTGTGGAGAACTTGGATTCTTTGGGCCTAAAAGAACAGAAGGAGAAAAGAATTAAATAAAAGCAAAAAACAAATTTTAAAGTTTCAAAAACAGTTGGGGAGAAGGTGTAAGGCAGTAAGACATAAAGACTAAGCAGTTTATATTTTGTCCAGACTGTTCTACTCATCATTACTGGTACCCCCTTAAAACACTTACATAAAGAATTTCTGATACCCGCTTTCTTTGTACACCACCAGAGTTATAGGAGAACTGCTAATAATAATAATGAATATGAGATCTCAAAATTAACCTAGTCAGACTGGAAAATATCTTAGTTCATTATTAAAATCTCAAGTGACAAACAGGAGATTTACTAAAATTATGCTCAATAGAAAAGCAAAAGTATATCATATACAACAGGAAACTTTAAAATTAATTTTCATTTCAAGTAAAATAGTGGATTTTTGTAGTATGTGTAGTCAATCAGAATAGTCCTAATGCTGCAATAAAAATAAATATACTTGACCACAATTCCGTGCAACACCAAGAGTCTATGAGTGTGATAATAAAACAGATTCCTACTAGTATGTAAGAACACAAAAAATAATAAAGTCTAAAATCAATACTGGAATTTACATCTTTGTCAGAATAATATTGCAAAGATACTTCAAGTCTTTAATAGAATAAGAATCAAGACATCAGTGTTTCCATGTCTAAGAAGTTATGGTCTGCTTTGGGATTTTACTTTCTTCAGCTTCACTGCCAATTAAAAAAATTTACAGCTTTCAAAAATTATTTAGAGGTGAGATGAAGAGGCAACATGACCAGAACATATTGTTTTTAGCTCCAAGGCCATCCACAGCTGTCTAAAACATCTTAGAAGGAATGAACATGGATAATATATGGAATGGAATGGAATGGAATGGAATGGAATGGAATGGAATGGAATGGAATGGAATGGAATGGAATGGAATGGTCACACCAGTAGCTGCTAACAGTGCCAACTCAAACATTAGTTTGTTCCCACAGACTGACCAGACAACTCAAACTGAAAATACCCTCTAAACAAAGATTAAGAGAATGTTCATGCAGGGGAGAGTTAGAAGGAATTTAGATACATGCAGAAAGGGCCAGCAGCAGTCAAGTCATTGACTCAGATGTGCCTATATGTCTGCTACCTGAGGTGCAGCCTAAGTGATCTGAAGAAGTACTTTCATTTAAAGAGCAGAGCCTAACAAAGACAAGAGACTGGTGTGTGGCAAGTTAGGAGCAGAAACCAAGTGCAATGGGACTTTTCCTCCAATCATGGCAGGCAAGTGAATGTCAGCTGAGTGCACAGAAGTTGCCTGAAGCTCTTGCATTCCACCCTATTGTGCTGAAATGTCAAACAGGATCTTTGCCACTGGCATAAACATTTTAGAGAAGCTTCAGGGAATATACTACAATGCTTACATCTCTGCTAGTTCTCATCTTGCAGCACAGGAAAGATCCGTCAGAAACAAACACAGACTGTGACTTGTAGCAATGACTAGGATTTAAGTCCTGGTGAACAGATGAGGTTTGGGAAAGAGGGGAGGAAAGTCAAGGTTTGAGAAATTACAGAAAGGTCAGTCAGATGCTTACCTTATACATACAGTTCTTTCAAAACAAACCCATGCCACATGGCACTCTTAAATATATAAATAACAGTGTTCCCTCAGCATTTATAGTCCCATATCCAAAGTTCCCACAGAGCAGCAGAAGTCAGATGTATGGAGAAGGGTGTGACACCAAGGCCCACCTCATTGTTATAAAAATAACTACTCCTTTTTGGCTCTCTTTGTGCTTATCAGGGTGGTGATGATATTAAATGGCAGAAGACAGCAAAAGGCACTCCAGGCAAATCCTGTTTCATAGCTTCATGGTGCGTGTGAGATACTGCTCCCCAAGAAAGCATTCTTTAAAGAACCCCCAGTTCTCCCTCTCCTAGCCAAACCAAATAAACTTTGAGGCGTTGTACAATGCTTCATGAAACCTTTGCAAAAGATACAGGTTCCCACGAGTGTGAACAATTAGAAATGATCAAAGTAATAAATGAATATCTAATACTCATAACTGAGACGATAGCAAAGGGAAAATACTGCAATAAGGATCTATATTTTTTCTCAGAAGGCGAAGTAAGTCTTTAAAAATACTGTGATGTGCAGCTGTATATAGAGATTCCATTCCCAGTCCAGCACTTTTCTCAGACAAGCTTTACCAAGAGGACAACAGATTACAAATATTCAAGCACATATTTAGAAGGCGGTGTGATGTCCTGAAAAGAGCCAGCCTTGGGTTTTTTTTAATCCCTTGTTAAGAATGTACATAACTGTGGTAGGATTGATGTGAGTTGTCAGTAATATGGGGCTATATATAAAGCTAATACAAGTTGTGCTCTTCCAGTTTGAATTAAGTAGAGCAGAGTGCACAATGTGGCTAATTGCATTTATTCTTCCCTTTATACTCATATACAATTTCATCTTAAGAGCTGTGTTAGAAAAATGTAGAGACTATGGTAGTTTGTGTTTTGTTGCCATTTGTTTTACAAACTGCATTCTCAGGCTACATTTTACTGCTGTCAAGAAACAGAAAACCTTAGAGAGAAGCTGCACAGGTTAATTTTTTCCCTTATTTTGTGCTATTGTGGCACTGTAACAAAAAGTATTATAATGGACAAACATTGCTTCTCCATGTAAGGCTTTGTACAATTGTTGCACAGTGAATGACACCCAAATAAATTCCCTTTTCCCTCCTTTAATTCTGGCAGATAGAACAGATTGAGACATTGCTAGACAACTACTAGATGAAGTAATTAAACAGTGTAATGTGCAAACAGCATTTTAGAGTCAGCAATTAGATCACTCAAATTAGATGTTTTATTTGCCCAAACATGTCTGTAAATCTCATGGAACAAAAGGTTTCATTTACAAACAATACAGCACCAGCTATTCAAAGCACAGTGCTAGAGCACTGCAGACCACTGCCTGTAGTCAGTGCCTGAGGAGATCCATCACGGTGATGCATGGGTGAGACTTACAAACACCCCAGAGGCAGCCCAGCTCCCTGCATTTAAAGTGGGCACTCAGATGGTGTGTACAGGCTGTACCTCTGACTGGATAACTGCAGAGTTCTGAGGGAGGGAAAGAGAACCCTCAGAAGTACAGGATGATCTGATCAAATGTGTTTATTCCTCTTTTGAAACTTGTTTGAATTTTAAATTAGTCTACTGGTTCTGAAACGTTCCAGTACATGGCCTTGAAAGATGAAGTCTTTGCCTAGGCAGAGGCAAAACGGAGAAAAAGCACTGTCCACAATGTGGTTTTTTAATTTTGTGGTGGTTGTTGTTGCAATATATTTGAGAGAACAGCATCATAATAAAAATAACATTCCGCTGCCTGCTCAGCTTTAGACCTCCTGCAGTCTCCTAAAAAGAGGAAAACTGATATTTCCATGAGTCCTCTGTGTAGTCCAGGTCCACTTATTATCTAAAAAATGGTGTAAGTCAATCCACTGAGTAACACACAAACCTTATAAAAACTGCCGCTTGACAGACTATAACATCCATTATTTAACACTGAAAAATCCACACGATTAAATTGTCTGTACAGCAGCAGAGCAGACATGTCTCTCATATTCCACATGTCTTCAAAGAACAATGACCTTTGTTTCCTTCTCTCTCCTCAAGTCAAATCTTAAGAGATATATTTTTATCATTATGTTCTCTGTAGAGGAGTGACCACTTTCCAGAGAAAGACAAAAAATTATCTGAGATATCACATAAAAACTTTCAATCCACTCTTTGACAATGCAATAGGAGCAATGAACACCCTGTGCCTTAGATAAGTAATTTCTCTCTTAATTAAATTGTGTTAAAATCCATTCAGTTATATTGTAAATAGTTTATACTAACAATGACATTAACTACCCAATGCACTGCCCATGTGAGCTGAACCTGTACATTGCTTTAAACACTAGTGCCCAAAAATACAAGTAAAAAACCACAACTTGTGTTTAAACAAAAGTAAACAAAAGAGCACAATCCATTTAGAGGCAGACTATTGCAGTCCATCACAAAACAATAGAAAAAAGTAAATTCTGTGTTGGACATAAAAATGTTCTATGAAACATTGTAAGAGCATTGTTAAGTCGGTTATAATATCCTGCTATTTCCAATTTAACTCAAATATCTCCTGAAGGCCTCAAACTGAAAATGTTCCACATCCCCATGACTTTAGGTAGTTGATAAAGGTACTGTCTGGGTATGTAAATCATGTCCATTCTCAGCTAGGTGTGGATTTAAGATACAAAAGACCCATCCAAACCACTAGCAGTTTTTACACTGATTTCAGTGGGTTTGGAACTGGACGATAAAATACTTCTCTTTAAATTTAAATTTGTTTTGAATGACCCAAGCTTCTAGGAATTGCAGCAATAAAAACAGCAGGAATAAATAATGGGACCATTTATAAATAAGAATGCTGGAACTGTCTGTAGAAAGAATGCCTTTATTCCTTTTTTCCCTGGACAGGTAATAGCACTTGCCAAAGCAAAGCTTCAACAAACATCCTGCAGCAGAGGGGCAGGTTTTTTTAATGGGAATACTAAATCTGGGAACACCATTCCTAAACCATAGGACAGTCCCACTAATAAGATCAAGGGCTGTAACATCCTTGCCTATAAGCAGCACAGTCCCAGGTTATTGTGATACTACACTTTTCTCAGTGTTTCTATCAAATGACACTTATATCTCCCGGTGGCTGGAAAATGGGAGGCAGATTCCCTTTTCCTAAGGAAAAGAAACCCACTCACTGAAATCACCAGATCACAAAAGATGAACAGAAAGGAGAAGTTAAACTGAAGGCAATGGCAGCAAAACCAAAGGAGAAATCAAGGACCCATCCAGGTCCTAGGAGTGGCCCAGAGTCCTGGGGCCACAGCAGGCTCTGTGGACCATCCAAAGTGCTCATTGGTGAAGGGAGCTGCTGCTCTTTCTGTGATACAGATTTGCCAGTTGCTCTGGCACCAAACACAGCCAGCCTTTGCTGGTGTTTCCCTCTCCTGCTGCAGCATGCTTGTTTATGAGAGGCACTGCAAGTGGCCTGATGTTGAGTACATCTGATCTAGAAAAGAAAACTCTGAAATATATAACCCATGCTCCCAGTTACCACCTTCTCCAGGCTGGTACAAGAATGTCAATATAATCTCAGCTACATGGGCAGTTAGACAACAGACTGTGAGCATTAATTGCAGCCCTTGATCCACAGGCTTTTCCATCTCATGCCATGGGCCCATTCACAGAGACCAGCATGAATTTTGCATTTACCAGTTCAGCAATACAAAAGCTCAGCAAAATATAAAGAACTTTCCCCGTTTTTTTGTATACATGTGCTCTTTGTTTACTTTTGCTATCATGTGTATGTCATTAGAGTGAGGGGGGAAGGTGAGAAAAAAGGAGATTGAAGGCATCATTGCATGTTATTATCACTTGCTATATTAACTTGCCACTGATGCTTCCATTTCAGATTTAAGTAAAGAAAATCAAAACTATTAGAAGCAGCTGATAAAAACAAACCAAAGCTACTGGAGTGTGATGAAAGCAAAGGAAGATTATTAACGTGCTACAGGTACAGGAGAGAGATGCAATTATAAGATTCAAGGGAAATAAGGCAGACAAAAACATCTGCAGTGAAAGTCTAATCCTTTGAAATTAATTCATTTACTAAATACTCCTATCTTTTGAAGATTAAAATTCACTGCAAATATTACTTCTTGTCNATCTTTTGAAGTTTAAAATTCACTGCAAATATTACTTCTTGTCAGAAAAGCTTTGACTACACACTTTGAAATACTCATCATACAACTCCAAGAATAAAGCAGGGATTAGAAAGAATGTGTTTTCTTTTTACTTTTTTTTAAGGTAGCTATATGCATTAAGAGTATTATTATCCTTTTAAGGGCACATTTCAAGGAAATAAAAAAGAGTTGTGAGGTTATTTCATTTCTTTCTTTTTTTCTCTCTGTTTACAAAAGACCTCTATGATCTTGACCATTAAAGTGTACTGAGCTGTTCACACTG
>VWYI01021851.1:580-16889 GCA_013399455.1 Anthoscopus minutus
CTCTGGGATTTGTTCTCCTGATACAAATTTCCTCCAGTTTGAAAGGACAAGCCTACAGCCATGGGGGGGGGCAAGCTAGGAAGATAATGTTTGCACGTTAACAGCTGATACAAGGTCACCTTTATAGTAATTTCAAAGTCTGAGACCTCACAGCTTTCTACTACATAATATGACTTTCCCCAACATTAAAAGTTGAGCACAATGTACGGGGAACAAAATCAACTTTGCATACAAATAATGCTATCGAGGATATAATCCAAGGTATATTTGTTAACTTCCTTGGACAATAGCTCATTTTGGTTACAGTATTCATATAATCCTCCTTCCCAGTGTAACTAAAAGCTAACAGTGTAGCTGATTTAACAAAATGTACTCTCAATCTCAAATACAGATCTCAGAGATTTATGCAGTTTTAGCATATTCTGCTCTGATCCAAAACCTGGATTGTCCCCTGCGTTGCATCAGTACAACTGGCTGTGAACTCAAGCACCTCCTCTTTCCAAACTATGTAATGCATGTCGACTCATACCCTAAATTACAGTGGTGGAAATTTAAGGCTGTACAGTACAACAAAAAAAGTTAATTTTCTTGCTAATTATTTCTTTTCCTGCTCATTTATTTAGAGATATTGATCCAACAAAGCCAATTTACTTCAGGGTCTTGTCCTGACATTGGTGATGCCAGTGAGACAGGATCATCCTGAACAGACAAAGTGAAGTGGGGAAAAAACCCCAAAAAAACCCCAATCAACAAACCACCATATTTAATGTCTGATCAAACTCTTTGGACAATTACTGTTTTTTTAAGCCTCTCACTTATCTAGCCTACAGAATGAAGTACGATGACAGCACTGTAAGGATGAACAAAGTAGCTGCCCTTCTGCCAGTCTCTTCCCTCTGCAATTATGCAGCTGGCTGACCCTTACAGCAGAAGGAGGTTTGTGAAATGGAGTAGCTGGAAAGATCACACTCTAGTGCCTCTAAGTAGTTATGGGCAAAAAGTGAAGGAACCTTCCAACACAAATCCAGCACAGATGCTGTGAACTCATGCTACTACTTAGGCTGGGTCACGGTGCCTCCAGCTTTATTCCAAAACTTATGCAAAAACCTGAAACCACTTAAGGGTAGAACAATAACATCTGAGTGTATAACAATGAGCTACTTGAATGCTTGAAGAAAAAGTAATGGCATGCCTGAGTGGCCTAGTGGCAAACAGAATTTTAGTTCATCTCATCTGGCTTCCTGCATCAACAAAGCCAGAGAGGGGTTAGAAATATTCTGGGATGAGAAAGGAATATGATTTTTCTTTTCATAAGTCAATACCCATTTTTATTTCTAACATTTATTTGTGTTCCTGCATGTTTACTATTCATGTATAAAACCAGAACTCTTACATGGGAAATAAACAAGAAAATATGACCAATGAAGAGCAGACAAAAGGATGAGGAATCTTGATTACAATGTAGCTAATGTCTATATGCAAAGCTGTGATTAGCCCTCCAAAACTTAGCTAATTCCTCAGAGAGCCTGTGTGGATCTGGTTATAGAAACAACATAAGAGTTCAACCACAGCAGCTGCTAGAACCTCAGTGTCAATGCATGACCTCAACCAGTCTAGAAACCCTCAATCTAAACAGTCTCAGGGCTATAACTGGACTGGCCCTTCACTAGAGAGCTTCGCTGTCACAGCAACTACCTCAAACAGTGTGGATAAATGAGCCACAAAGTCACACAGAAATAGTTCTTCTAGCAAAGTCTAGTATAAAAATAGATACAATGGTGCCAGGAGAACACAACTTCACTCAGGTTAACCTAGTTAAGGGAGACAAAAATATACTTCCAGCCAGGAAAAAATACACCACCAACATATCCTCTTTCTCTAATCTATCTACATAGCTGGAGACTGTGTCAAAGTGGCCATAGTGCCATAAGTACAGTGGCAAAGACACTGAAATGTGGAAAAGGAGCAGAAATGCTTTTACAGACATTTTCAGGGAAGCAGAAATCAGAACCTTGCATAAGGATGACACGCGTCCCTCTGCACCTTTCCTAAAAGGGTTCAAGAGACTGGAGGATCAATGTATGATTAGAATAGAAATAATGAGGAAAACCCTGGGCAAATGGAGCACCTTGAAAACACAGGAGAGAAATCTTGATGCATAGAGCAGGAACAGAGAGAAGAGGGCACGTGGCTGTACAGAATGGGTGATCTCAGTACAACGAAGGAGAAACAAACACAACCTCAACATCAGATAGCAAAAATACAGAAGACTACTGGGGTACCTAAGAATTATCTTTAAAAGTCACTGGCAAGAAAAGAGAAAAGACCTCTGAAAGTTGTTGGTTAGAAGAAAGATGGAGTGGGAGGAGGGACATTACAGCGTGGGAGATGACATAAGCGATGGATATGATGTAAATCTGAGGGGAGCAGCAGACAGCACCTAATATGAAGGTAACAGACAAACAGATCCTGGTTCCTTCCTGAAACCCTGAAATAGCAGCTTTTGCAGGCTGCATAAGAATGAATCTCCTAAACTCATGGCAGGTGAGAGATAGGAGCACTGAACAAGAAAGTGAGGGCATTTAAAACACCTTGAAGAGCAATGAGGAATAATACTTATCTCTGAAAACACTAGCATATAGAAAAAGAAGTATTTGTATTATGACCTTATCTTTCTGTAGCAAATTTTCAAGAGGAACAAAATGCACCCATAGCATCATTGTTATTAAAAACCTTGGCTACAATAAGGAGGAGGAATTTTATTTTCTTCTGCTTTTCCTTTGACACTTCACTGAGTTCTCCTGCTACAAAGTTAAGTACACATGAATGCCTGCCATGGCAAAAGCAGTAAGCACAATTCATGACTTTGGCTTGTCTTTGTAAAACAGTGGTACACAGTATTTTCTTAGTAAAATGTTTTGATGTAGTTTAATGACTAATGCTGATTTGAAAAACTTGAACAAGTGAAGTATTCAAAGAAGTTGTACCACTGAACAGCTCTTACATGACCATTAAGTCATATAAAATCTCACAGGAATAGTTTCATAGACACTAGAAACTATCCTAAACTGGCTCCGTAGCTGAAAAATAATCCCAAAACTCCCTTCCCACTTAGGCAGAAGAGATTGAGCAGAAAATAAATGAGTGAGGTGTACTGCAGTCATCTGAAAAGAAATCAGAGAATGGTCAAGTAGGCAGAAACCAACCCTAGGCATCCTGAGGTGCTTATCAATAAGATCAAAGTTTCTCAGATAGGATGTTAAAAGACTGTCACATAAATCAGTAAGGTAGATCAGGTGTATCAGCTAACTGCTCATCTAAAACTGGCTCTTCCTTCTCTTTTTCACATTTGTTCTCATGATCTTGAGTGATGCTTCTCTGTCAGATGGCTAAGCCAACTCTCTGTAAAGTTATAGGAGCATCAATGACAGCAGAAAGGCACAGAGCATGAGTCCAGAGCTGAGCAACACCACTCCCTTTTTTATCTGAACTAAATTGGCTAAGATGTGCATTCAAACTACACTCCGAACACTAGTTTTAGGATTTGGTTTGGGATTTTTAAAAGCATTTTGTTAGCATTTTAACAGATACAAATCTTACTGCCCTCACAGTAACAAAATAACCATACTTACACTGCTGTAACTGTACAACCAGGTCATTGACCAGCATCTGACATCAACAAAACAATGTATTACCATATTCTTATATAAGCTCAAACACATTATGTTTTGTCTTTCCCATTACAGAATATTTATTGTTCTATATGTAGCTTAAGTAGTATTGGCTTTTAAGATGGTTACTGTAAAAATCCCAAACATTTATACTTACGGTTCCAGGCCTTGTGAAGTCAATGTTGTGTGCTACAGCTTGTCTCAAATGATTGCTAAACAAGCAAGCATAAACACCTTGAAGATACTCTGGTGTAATCTGAAAATTAGGAAACAAAGTGAGAACCAGATTACATAAAACTTACACTTTCTACCAGACAAGTGTTTCTATGTTAAAAGGCTGTTTGTTTGGTTTTGTTAAAGAGTAAGAAATCACACACCTGAGGCTCAGTGACACAAGCATAAGGTATATACTGCAACTACCATTCTGCGCAGAAATTAAAAAAACTGTAAATTCTCTTTATCTGGGAATTGTTAGACTATTCGCAAAACTAGCGATAAACACTTTCAGAGAATCTAAAAGAAAACCAGATTTTGTTAGATCTCAATTTGCATAATTTTTGTGGATCAGAAAGTTCAGAATAAAATAAAATTTAAAGATTAAGTAGTTTTGAGCTTGAAACAGTGCTGACGTGCTGCTTACCTAAGGAGCAGAACTGCCACAACTGTCTTGTATAGCAGAGAATAAATATGAATTACACAGTACTGTACTTTGTTCTTCATCTCAGTGGGTTTAGTTTTTTTGTTTTGGGAAATCTACACCACAACAGAACAGCTTAATTTCAGGAGAATTAGTACCTTCCCCAGAAGAGGGATGAGAGGATTGAGATTACAGAAATGCAACTGGGAACACTCCTTCTATTCCCACACCATCAGCAGGACAATGAGCCCCTTCAAATTCAGAACGCTGTAACTTCAATATCACTTGAATATCATTTTATTCAGTACTCAGCTCCACTTTGGATTCAGAAATGACAGAATCCAGGATCCATAACAGAAGAGCACCCTCAGCTGGACACACTCGGGAGGCATCAAACGAGCGCCCCGCACAAGGCTCACAAAGGACACCGAACACCAGCGGAGAACCAGTGTCCCATTCCCAACCACAGAGGGAACTGGATATCACCTGGAGAGCACCGAGGTGTGAAATGGGAGGCAGGCAAATGAATGACTGCGATTCTATTGTTGAGCAGACACCTTCCCTAATCTGCTGTAAAGCATAATCCACCCTTACAGGCAAATTCTTCCCTGCAGTGATCCCAGATGCAGTCACAAACCATAAGGTGTTCATGCTGATGACAGGAGGAAGGTACATATTGACTTTTCAGCAGGCAGCACAGGAAATGGCAGGTCATTTTCCCTGCTACCAATTCACAGTAAAGCACCTAGAGGCCATTAACATTTGCCATAAGAACAGCCTTCAGGTTACACAGAACATACTCTCCCAGAGAAGACAGCATAACACATGAAAAAGACAATCAACTTCATATAAAAAATACTCCTAAGAAAGCTGTACCTTCTCCAGTCACATACATGTGGACCATTTCACATGATTTCACTCATTCACTCCTATCTCCCTGTTTCCTTTTTCAATTAAATTAACAAGTCAGTTTAGCAGAACAGAGAGCAAAGCTTTTCCCCACCAAAATCTTGGATAAGAAGATTGTTTCCACTACTGTGGAATTTAAAACAGACTTGACTGAAGTTTTAAATACACAACAATTGTTGATGGGCTGGACTGCAGTCAATAATCACCAAAATGCCCCTAATCGCTGCTGATGCCAAAGGTCAAAAGGGAACTCTCCTAAGAGATCTGAGAAGTCTTGTGAGATGGTGACAGTTTTTTCAAGATTTCTGAGCCAGCACAATTCAATCCACTTTTTGCACTTCTTTTATCCTCCTTCACCAGGGCAATGGGAGAATTGCTGATCCGAAGCGCTGTTTCTTTAGAAAAGAGCCACAGTTCTAACAGAAATGCTCATAACTACGAAGCTTAATTCACCCTTTGGTCTCCATTTTCTGAGGGGTGTGGAAGCAAGTGCACATCTGGGTCATCTCTTACCATCTTGCCAGTGACTGTGGCCTCCAAAGAATCCACCAGTTCTGCAGTGACTCCAAGGAGATTATGGTGGTTCATCTGCAACGTGTAAAATTGTTTCAGGTTGGTCATATACCTGTGCTCACACTTCACTAACTGTTGATGAAGATGTTGCATCATTTCTGTCAAGAGAATAATAAAAAAAATAGCATCACCTACTCAAACAAAAGGACAAAAGAACCCACAAGCATTTTTACTGCTCTGAAGGGACAATCTCAGTTTCTGAGGAGTGAAATTTGCCTACAAGACTCCATTTCGTTGCAATACCTACAAGTATTTATTAAGCCTTAATTGTCCAAAGAACCAACTACTTCACAGTTACAGTAGCAACACAACTATAAGGCAGTAAACATCACTGAATACATTTGTAAAGAGGATGATCCATAATTTAAAGGTTGATGGTAAGCTATATTGCTTACTTTTAACATCCTCAGTTTCTGAAAATAACTCAGGCTTGTCTTTCATTTCTATCTGAATAATAAAAAAGTTACATTTCTGATACATTTTGTTCCTTCTGGTATCAATTACTTTAGAGACAAAAGCAAACTGAGTACCAGAATCTGGATACTCCACCCCAGACCTCAGAAGCCAGTGTTCTGCAGGGAACCTGGCGCTGTGGTCCACAGTGCACATCTCTGTGACCAGACAAAACCACAAAGGGAGGCACAATACTTTTATTGTTACAGCAGATGTTATGTATTTTGCTAGAACATTGTGTTTTAAATTAGTTTGCTGAGAAGCCAGTACTGCTTTAGTGTTGTGAAAATGGCATCAGGCCCATCTGCAAACAGATGCAATATTTACCATAGGATGTTCTGTTAAACAGTGGGAAGGAATCAACTTGACCATGGAGTTTCAGACCAAAGCAGGATTCCCTCTTACAAATTTAAAATCTTCTTGGTTAAAGTGTTCTAAACAGCCCAATATGACACAGTTTATCTTACTGATATTTAAAGTAGTAGGTGGCAGAACAGTCTATTTTTGCTTTCAGAAGACAACAAAGTTATCTTTTTAATGGGATCTTCTAGAGAAAATGTGTATTGGTAGACTTTAGCTATAAACCAGCTATAAAATGACAGTCTTAAAATAAAACATGAAGTACAAGAAGGTACATTTTTTCACTTCTACAAGTTAAGAGAAAAAAAAATACCTATTTTACTCTCAAAACCTCCTTCCCCAAAGAATGGCTTCTTTCTGAGAACTATTCATGAACCTCAGCATTCTGCATCTGCAGAGTTTGACTGACACCTCATACCAGGCTGCAAATCAAGCCACCCTAATGATATTTCTCTTACACTTGCTAGGAGGGACCTAAATCCATTGTGAAGTAACAACAGAAGCTGTGATAAGCCACAAAATGCACTTAAAAAAACCCCACACCAATAAACAAAACACCACTAGAACAGTAACATTAAGCACACCTGCTGAAACTGCTACGTTTTTTACAATTCTGTAAGCTGTTAAACTAATCTCAGCTCTAATCAATATTAATTTAAAAATCAGAAGAGTTAAGACAGCTTCCAAAGACCACCAAATTATTCAGCCTATTGAATAATGATATTCAATATCATTATTTATGATAATGATTCAACTTTCATTTTGTTTTTATTTCACAGCCATTACTGTTAAACTGCTACCACAGGTTTAATATGATACAGCTTCAAAACAAGAACATTTTTCTAAACTAATAAAGATTCTGAGAGCAGCCATTGCACAAAACTAGCTACTCCAGCACTTTATTCTGTTGCCTACATGAGCAAATGGGAATACATTTCTATTTAACTCTGACATTACACATTCAATTCAAAATTTTCCAATGGATGTATCTAGAGCATGACTTTCACTCAAAGGAAAGTTGGAAGCACCAAATAGCAAAGCATAAACCTTCTCAGAGTTTACTTACTTTTCATAGCCCAGTGGCTTTGTAAAAGATGAAAATATGTCTTCCAACTGTAGTCAGCAGGAAAAAACTACATAACCAAAACTCAATGCAGCTCATGAGCACTAGTCTTGGAAATTCAGAAACAAGGGTCCAGTTTTACCCCTTGGCTGTTATATCTATGGATTATCAATAATAAACTGAGAAAAGGGTGTCTGAGAGGAATCACAAAGTCTTGGCATATCTTGCATTTTTTATATCACCATCTTCTCACATGTAAGTACTTTTAAATTCTGAAAATAACTCTAATTCAGAATTTACTGAAAAGGGGAAAGTCTTTCAAGACAGCTTCTCTTGCTGAAAGAACAGGAAGCTCCCTTCACTGCCAAGCAGCTGTTCCAAGTTCAGACAGTTGTTGGAAGAGCTGGTCCTGTGCTGCCCCATTCCCTCCTTGCATTCCTGCCATATCTCCCTAACAGCATTCATTTAGATAAATTAAGGAGCTACTAGCCCAGGTAAAAATTAGTATTAAATTCCTTGTTTAAAACATTAAATCATTACCACCCTAGTCCAGATTTGTTAAAAGGAAATGGTACCCTTCAGAGGCATTTCAGCTGACATATATGTCACCTTGCAGTAGTGATGAAACCGCATCATTACAGGAATCAGAGTAACACTGTGGCTTCTCTCTTCCCCAAACAACTCCCAGCACTGACAAATGCTTTGCACATATGATAAACTAATCAAGGAGGACAAAAAAGGTCTGGACCAAACACCTACCAGAAACATTATTCAGATGTGGATGAAAAAAGGGAAAAATGCAGCACAGAGGACTGGCCTCCTGGTATAGGAAGATACAAGATACAGTAAAGCTTGTGACTCTGCCAAATGAAGATGCTGGCACTAGGCATCATCTGAACTACTGCATGCTTCTACCAGAATTCTTGCCTGCTCTCTCATGTGTGCAATTGTCAAGTCTTCTAATTCCAGTTCCTTCAAGCAGCTAAAGAGTTACACATATCCACTTAATTCCATGACAACATTTTCTAAGTGAGAGATTGACTGTTTTCCTTTACAACTTATCTACACCTGAAATACATTTCCTGAACTTGTGCTTATACTGTCTATTTCTAATCTCAGCCACCTTCACATACTTTTCCAGAAGCACTGACTCCAGCCAGCTGAGTTCCTGCACACAGTGAAGTAGAGCACTGAGGAGAGGAGCTGCAGGTCTCAGGAGCTGCTGTTGGACACTGAATCTTGCTCTTAGGAGAAGCAGGAGTCTCTTTCTTGCTTAAAATTTAGTATCCATATTCTAAACTGGCATTTTCTCACACATATAGTCATTTAGAGTTTAGCAAATCTTCAAAGACAGGTAGGTCACACTCCACCTTCTCCAGTGGAGGAACCTGGCACACTTCCTCCAATATTCCCCTCCCTAAAACGGTGGAAGAGTGGCTGTGAACTCATCCACAGATTTGTAACAAGGCAGTGAAGGGAACAGCAGCTGAACACACTTCCAAATACTTCAATCCTTCAGTTCATGTTAGCAGAGAGGACACAAAGCAGGTCTGAAGTTCTCTGTGCAAGATGCCAACCATTCTGCAATTTTTTCCTTTCCAACCAAACTGAAAACATATGGGAGAACTGTAAGTTCAGCACAACTGCCACACAAATAGCTTTGGACGTCATAGAGGAACTGAAATATTTTAGCAAATGGGTAAAAAGCCAGATTGTTGCAGGTAAATCAGGCAAGGTAAACACACTGAACACTCCAGGACACCCTCAAAAGCATTTACACCACTCCACCCAAACCTGAAATACTTCAGCATGTCAGTTTGATGACTGGCAGCTATTTACTAAAGGCTGTTTTCAGGACTCTGCCATACTGCTCTTCATTCATGTGTTGCCTATAAATTTACTTTGCATTTCCCCTTCAGTGATAAAGTAAATATTCTCCAGCAGCGAGTAAGTGCTGTGGATCCCACGTGATGTGAGCAGGATACTGCAAAAATAACCTCTTGGATCCAAAACCTTCATACAAGATAGTCCTCAATTAACCTTTATGAAAAATCCAAACTGACTCAACCTCCAAGGCACATAACAGACCTGCATAAGGCTGATCTGCATGAATTGAGTTGTATGACAGTCACTGTACAAAGCACAGAACCTGGCCAAACTAAATATAATTAGGCCCCAAATAAGTCAGGTCCAAGTGTATAGTTATTTCTTTTTAATAAGAGCATGGGATTATTGCCTTCAGGAAAGTCTTCTACAAGGAAAAAGTGTAACTTCTGGAAAATAAAAATCCAAAATACATTTCTAGTATTCAGTGAAACTCTAATGCAACAACACAAAGCACAAAATAACAAAGAAAATACACGGAACTCATACTGGGAGAAAACCTAACTTTCTCCTTAATTCAACCTACAAAAAGTATATCCTGAGGATAAACCTACAGAATAAAACAACTCAAAAGGAAAAGTAATTTTAAGAATCCAAATGGTCTCATGTAGATCCCTAACTAGAAAGTGTATGCAGGAAGTCAAGTGAAAAAATGAATGGAAGGTAGTTGGAAACCTACATTCTCTTTACTGAAATGATTTTTAAAAGGCACATATTTTAAGTGTTCTCAGCATCTTACAGGGTTCTGTGCTGAAATTATTTCTAAAGGCCCTGAAGTCACACGTACTCATTAAAATGTGTATAAGCAGCTTACCTGAAAATGTAACGTATCAGTCAGTCACACTTAAATGAACACATTCTTATTCAGGAGACACTAATATGCACTATCTTAGGAAGTACTATTTAAACAAAATTAATAAATAGGAGCAAAAATAAAATTTGCCTAAGATCATCAGACAGTCATGAGAATAACTGAATGAGACATAAACCTGGAAGCAAGGGAAAGGAATCTGGGGCAACTCACTTTCATTAGAACAAGAAAAGGAGAGCTGGTATGCACTTTGTATGGAGTTCTCCACTTGTTTTTGCCATGTTTCAGGACGGAATAGATGTTTAATACAAATCTCACTACTAAGCCCTTTCCCATTTCTAATCCATACTTATTGATACTTACTGACTGCTTGAACCTTACTGAGCTCAAAACTCTATCAATAGCTATCACCAAAGCTGGGGTCTGGATTTCCAAGGACTTTCTGCCATGCATCACTGGTTCCCCCACCCCTGGGAACCTCCCACTACTTTCACAGCTCCTGACAATTTTACAGAACATCCTTACCACAGCCCAGTATTTACCTTTGTTGCACTGTCCACTCTCCTTCTGTTGCACGAGTAAGAGCAGTTCAGGAAAATGTGCCTCTTTTCAGTGTTTGCTCCAGAGACTCAGAATGAGAAACTCAACCAAGACAGATATTCCTACTGTCCCAGCCAACAGCCAGTGCCTGATGCTTCAGAGAATACATAAATCAACATTAAATACATAAAAATCTTGTAAGTGCACAACTCAAAATGTTCTCAAGGAACTTGAGATCTTTTGCTAACCTATAAGTGACCAAATAATCTCTAGAACCCCTAAAAGCCCTGGAAAACTTTCAGCTAGTCCCTGAAACAGCTAATTTAAAAGACTAACAGCTTTAGAAATGCTAAGAAAGAAGTTAGGTCAGGTTGGTGCCTTTAGTATCCTGTATTTATACATGGAAACAAAGAATGATCACATGATAAACGTGTAGGTTCATATGGACATGGTCTTTATATTACTTTTTCAAAAGTTTATTTCTGAATGTGGAAAACAATGTTGCCTATGATAAAACACGGACCTGTAACATTACTGCAATTCTGCAATAAATCTTAGCAGTACACTCCTGCAATAAATTATACTGCCTCTTTACAGTATTTCTAATTATCTGCAAAGTGTTTTCTTAGAAGGATACAAATATAGTGAGAAGCCGAGGAGTCTGTCTGGCTTTGAGAGTCAGAGACAGGAACTTTTCTAATCTTGTCCTTAAATCCAGTGTCCAAGAATCCTTGAAAAGAAAAACAAATAATGACAGCTGTTCACCAAATATGTACACTCTGCAGAAACTACTGCTTGGATCACAGCAACTTCCCACTAGCAGGGGCAAGGCAGCCAGCATTGGATTGGAAAGATTTTCCCTTCACTGTTACAGAAGTGAATGTATTTGCTTACTCTCCATAAAGGCATATAGAAGTCAGAGGGGAGTTCAGTATTATATCTAGACAAGAGTTCTAGAAATACAATGCAGCTTTATTTAAAGTATAAAACTATCACATAGTGTTGGTGCCTTGTATGCACATGCAACAACTGCCCTGAAAGTAAAAGCACCTTTAGAAGACAAACAACTTGAGAAAAAGATTAAAAAATATTTTCACATGTATTACATAGAGTATATAATTAGTAATTTTGTACTGCTCAGTTTTCATCCTTTGCTTCTAACAAGATTTGGAAATTTTAAGTTTTGTCAATAACTTCTGCAACCCTCATGACATGACACTGGTGGGTACAATGTTTCTAAAATAAGAATTTGGAGAAAAACAGCTCATGCAGGAAAAACAGACCAGCAGAACAGACCAACAACACTAACTGGAATGCTGTCCTCTGCCTGACGTAGTGTCTCATGCACACAAGAAAATAACAGTTAAGGAAGAAAGTCAAACTACACCTAGTAATCCACCAATACTCATGTCTTCTATTTCAAGCCTCCAGTGAAGCTGATTTCTGCTGGAGGAAAAGCCAGCCAACACAAAAAAAGCTCTGTCTTCGAACAAGTAGCAGTAACTTCCTAAATTTACTGCTGTATACATATATGTCACAAGTTGTTCTCAGAGCTCAGATTTGCCCTTATTTCATTCTGCAGAGTGTACAGAATTTACTTGTTGCATTTACCAACTCACTACCCAGACAGTGGTGTACCAGAGCACACTGTGTATTACCAAAGGAACCTCGTCTCCTACAGAAAAGAGTGCATATGATTTTTCAAGATGTATCACACAGACTGACAAGAATACCAGCTATATAAAGCATCAGATGGCTGAGAAAAATATATGCCATAAGAACTCTGCTTAGTAAGCCAGTGACTCACTGCTGCTCTTTCTCAAACATAAAACAATCTGTGTTTCAAATTAACATGGAATGAGTTGGACAATTCCCACAAGAAAATATGAGTGAGTGTGGACTAAGAGCTTGGACACTGGGTTACTCAGAATAAACCTGAAGATCTCATCCTAGATAAGACATTAAAAAAAATCCTGCTAAGTATAATTAAAAAAGAGTAGTCATCTTCCATCTCTGAGGTCAACCAGTCTATCTCATTATTTATAGTTAGCCCCAAAGGAAAATGGCAGGATATGCCTTTTTTTGGTGTTAAACTGGAGTTCCTCATCAACTGGTACATCCAAAGTCAGCCTTAGGGGAATTATCACTATTGATTTGGTATCAAAATTAGTGTGGCAGCAATGCAGGCTGAAGACATCTCCTTGCAGCAGAGTGGCTGCCCAGCCAGGCCAGCACAATAGCCCACATGGTCAGGGAAACACTCAGAGCAAATAACTCTAAAAAATACTATACACAATCCACAAACAAATTTGTGTAGATATGTGTACATGGGAGCTGTTTACACACACATTCACAGGCAAGAAAGCAACTCCTCGATCCAGTCCAAGTGCAGCCACACAACCAGACACTCCCAGCACAACAGAGAAGTTGAGGTGCAGTTTTGCACTGCAGGAGCAAGCCATCAGCAGGTGAAATGGTGGCTGCACCTTCCCCACAGGTACTGCCAGCAATACCTTGGAACATCAAACCACAACTCTGGAAGTCATCTCCTAACCCCCATGGTGTGCGAAGAGTGCTCAGTGTAAGTCATCATAAAACAATCTCTGCAACATAGATACTTACCTGGAAAAGTTCTTTAAATGAAGGATGTACCATGGGGTTTGGAACAAAAGGCAAAGCATAGAAGGGAAGAAACTCTGTAGTCTGGCTCAGTGCAGCTCCTTTTGTTTCCAAGTATGCCTTAAAATAAGAAATTCTTTCCTCAAGTTCAGCTTTGTCCTAGGAAATAAAGCACCAGATTTAATTTAGAAAACTACCATTTTGAATGCACTGTGAAGCTGACATATAAAAGAAGAGACTCAAGCATATTAACATTAAGTTTGAAATTCCACAATATTTGTTATCTGAAAGCCAATATTTATTTAACTAGAGAACAAATCGCATGTTTTCACCAGTCATAAAGGAAAATGTAAACCAACGCTGTTTTTTCTGTCATCCAGGTCCAAAGAAAGAAGAGACAGACAACTGCTTGCTGCATGTAAATTATTTCTGCTCCTTTTAGGCTAGATTTCTAATGAAAAGTGCCATTCCTACACTCAGGGCAGAGAGGAAACATCTACTTTAGACATGCTTTATTTCAGTGGTAAGTGCAGAAACAAAAACATTCACTTGCAGAGCAATGGGAAGTGGAGCTAGCACACAGAACAGAACAAAACAAAACTCCTTGGAGGATGGAAAACAGGCTGCTGGCATCCAAATACTCCTGTAGCAGCTGACAGGTGAAGGCCAGGAGCTATTAAGCCCTGGCTAATCTGGCTGAATCCAGGCTACCTAAATGTGTCTTCATCATAAAAGTCCCATGTAACAGATTTAACAACATCTTGGGATTTATATTTCTCAGCATGTTATATTGAGCTTTCCCATTTAATCAGAAATTATTGTATTTCAACTCAGAGCTTCTGTCCAAACTCAGAGCAAAGTAAGTGATTTACTAATCTGCTATGACCTACAATTATAAGTGTGAAAGTATTGCCATTTTGGTATTTTCTGAGTTGAAATACTTCAGCAACTTTGGGATAAGGACAGCTCCAACTTCCATCTCTGTACTCCACAATACAAAGGATCTGAATGAACTAAAATGTAGACTGTGGCCAAAGCTGGATACATATTCTTGGAATGGATACATGACTCTTAGAAAATATTCCATCCTCATCCACACTAAAGACAAATGAAGTAAAATGAACAACAGCAATCTGAGGTTTGAATTGTAAACTAAACTTACAGGCTTTCCCATCGTTTGTTTCAAGAGGAAGGTGGCAAAGTAAATGTGGAGATAGAACTCCAGGTTCTGAGCAACTGGATCACTGTCATGGGCTGATGACAAAATATGCTCCTCCCAGAGCTGGAAGAAAACTTTCTGATCACCATTCTCAAATGCTGTAAGCATTCCTTCCTGTGAAAGGGAAAAGCATCAAGTGAAAACCCAGACACAGAAGATCCTACCTCAGCAGGAGGTTAGTGAATGAAGAATTCCAGTGCCATCTGAACACTTCCAATTAAAAGTTAGATTCAAAATCTCCCACCATTCAATGACAACCCAAATATTCTTTCTTCATCTATCCTTAGGATCTTTAGAGCCTGAATCAACCATCAATACAAGAAGCAAATCCAAATTTTCAAGACCATCAGTAAAAACTTAAAGTAGAGTAAATCAAAACTAGTCTCTTGAGTTCAAAATTACTGCAGTTTTGAAAAAAAACAAAATAACCCCAACCCCAAACTTGAAGGTTCCAGTGTGGGAAGAAGACTGCTGGAAGATTTCCTCAAATAATCAAGAATCTGTTCAGACAGTTCACTGTTGTAATAACTCACAGGGTGGTTAGTGGCCACCGTTTTCATTATTACTCAAAGTAAGTGTAAATTATGCATTACCTGAACAGGTGATGAATCCTCTGAGGAAACATCTGCTGGTTTAGGTAGTGGCTTCCCTTTCATTTTACATTCCTTTTTAAGTACTTTCACTGTTTCTTGAAATCCGACAAAATCCAAATACTACAAGACAAAAACAGAGGAACAACATTTGTTAGATGATTAATGCTTCAATAAATTATTAATTCTGGTTTTTAGGTGATTAACGTTTCAATGAATGACCCATGAAATGCCAAAATTTCTCTGAAGGATGGTCCATCAATGCCAAAGACTGCAAAGTGATCAACCAAGAATTGATACCTTGTGGTACGAGAATACTGTCTCTCAATTTCCACCAGGATCCTAGAGACAACTGAGTACACCCACTCTGAAAGAATGATGCCTCTTGGCTTAGCCAGTAATTTCATTCAATCAAAGAAGAAAATTTACTGCTGGAATTTAACAGACATTGAGCCTTTAGAAATGACAAAGCATGACAGGAGTCAGCACAATTTCAGAGTGTAGCAACACTTAGCCAGATAAAGAATTCCAGAATTTACACCTCAGTTACAGTGCCTGGCTCTGAATGCAAACACTGAGAAATCTTGCCTTGCAAAAATAATTTCCACCTAAATAAATAAACAAAAAAACAAATAAGGAGAGAAAACCAACCTCTTTCACTAGTCCAAGTAACTCAGCCTCATATGCTAAAACATCACCCATTGCTAAGGGCTGCTGCTACTTCTCATCGCTGATAAAGCTGGAAAATGGCAAAGAAAGGGGTGTTAGCACACAGCACAGGGCTCACACATCCCATCCCATCCCATCAGCCACAGCATCTTCAGAAAGCATGGGGAGAGACACAGACAGACAGATACATACAGGCACCCACGGTCTACCTGCCCCATTCTCACCTGCACCACATCCCACTGCCTCACATCCTTCCTGTCCCAGTCCCTCTTGCCCCACATTCTCCCTTGCTCCAGTCCCACCTCTCCCAC
>VWYI01021851.1:17057-56999 GCA_013399455.1 Anthoscopus minutus
CGGGCGGAGCCGCAGCGCGCGGTGCCGCGGCCTGAGGTGGCTCCGGTGGGGGTCTGGGGTCACTTCGGGTTTTTCAATGACGAAAGGCCTTAACAGGGGCTCTGGTGCCCTCGCTCCTCCTTGGGCAGGGAAAAGCCTTCTCGCTTGAAAGTTTCGTTTCAAAGAGATGTCGGGCGAGGAGGGCGGAGCTTTGCAGGGACCGAACACAGTGGGAAGAGGCTGAACAGGAGCCGTGTCAGCGCCGCACGTGTCCTTACCTGATGGAACCCCCGCCAAAGCAGAGGGGAGGGTTAGCCATGCCCCTTATGGAGTCTTTGTCCCTTTTTCAATTAAGAGTGCTAATGAACTTCATCCCATTAACATCAGGTTTCCAGCAAACGTTAGCTCCGCGCTGTAAAACAACATTGTATGATCAATTAGGCCCTGCCCAGGGTCTCGGTTCCACTTCCTACAGTCTTGTTTTCCACCAAAATGACCCATTCTTCTGCATCTCCCACAGCCAGACACAGCGCAGCACCATCTTTGTTCCTTTAAAAGTCTCCTAAAGTGGAATTTCTAAGCTGGAATTTCTAGGAAGCACATCACACTGTTCAGAAAGGGCCCTGGAATTCCAGCCCATAAGCCCTACAAATCTCTCAGTAATTCCTAGAAAGAACAACGATGTACTGGGAAAGCACAAAGAAATTTTCAGAGAGTGATGGAAAATTCCTAGAGTTCAGTCTGTGTTCCTGAAAATCCTAGTGAAAAGCCACAGAAAGCCCATTGACATTTCTAGAAGGCCCATGGATATTTTATAAAGAGCACCAGAGAATTCCTAAGAAGCAATAGGAAATGTCTGTTCTAGGTGTTAGTTTCTATTCTCATTGCTCCCTGGGTGTGTGGCAATTAGCGTTTGAATTAGCTTTGGAGCTGCTGTGGGCACTGTTAAGTGGTCAGGATGTTGGTGACTGAGCTGGCAACTGGGATTTCTAGGTTTGGAAGTTTCTGTACTTTATGTGTATATAAAAAGCATAGCATTTATATACTCTAAACTTCTAAAAACATAAACAATGGATATACTCTGTATTTAAAGGGAGTATCTCTACAGCAGAGGCTTCATCTTTCTGTTCCCTACACTCTTTCAGAGATCCCACAATAGCAAACTTCAACTATTAATGTTGAAGTTTTCCGTGCTTGAGCCCATCAGGCACTTGGCTCATCCCTGGGGGACGAAGGACTGGATCCCCTGGCCATCTATAGCCCCTGACCTCCACTGTGAGTGTAGCCTCCGGGATCCTTGCTCCAGCCAAAGGAATGCCTTGGGGCTGTGAACTCCTCCTCCTGTTTGTCACCTGTCCTTTTAACTTTTTAAAGGAATAACTTTTAAAGGAGCCACCTTAGAGAGTGGCTCCAAGGTTTTGAAGCAGACCAGCTGCAGCTGCCCTTCTCTGTAAAGGCAGCTGCATTTTCCCCTGTGTTCCCTCTCACCTGCTTTGGTTTGGTGATGATCAGGCACTGCCCATGGCCAAAGAAAGGGATTTACAGAGAGTCTCATTTTTCAGGCTGATGTGCATCCAGCTGGCTTTCTCCTCTGAGAAGCCAAACAGAACTAACATTGTGCCCTGGGCAGGATGGTGGGAAGGGCTGTGTGGGATCTGGCCTTTGCTTGATTGTACTTTTTTGTTGTTTTTCTCCTCATATTCTTGCAGAATTTCTCCTCCAGTGAGCAGGCAAGGCTGTTATGCCTTGTGTCATGCTCCTGGGCTTCTGGGGAGGGGACACTTTTTCAGGGAGGTGCTGCCCAAAGAAGGGAACATCCACTGTTGGCCAGCACCTGGGCTAAGATCAGGAAGATGCAAAGCTTATGCCTCGAACCTGAAAAGCAGGACTCCTGTCCTGTGTATCCAAAGAAGGACATTCATCATCACTTGGGGCATCAACCCAGCTCCCCAGTTTGGATTTTTCTTGGGGCAGGTGTCACTGCCATCTCTGCCAGGGGTTGAGCCTTTCTGGGGCTGGACTCCTGGCCCTGCCACCTGGAGATCCCAGACTGGATCATAACCTGTTGCTTGATTTGAAAAGAGAAGGCTGTTCTCTGTGCCCAAGTGGAAGATTTTATTGGAAATTTCTTCTTGCAGTAGCCTTTCCAAGTGATTGCATTAAAAACAAAAGCAAGGGGGAAAGAGAGGAACGTTTTTCAAGCTTAAACATCCTTTTATTTTCTGTGTCATACTTCAGCTATTAATTGCCAAAAAATATTTTGGTTTGGATTTTCAGTTAGTACTTTGAAGGAGGTTTGAGGCAATAAATAAATAGGAAGTTATTTGAGATTTTAGTTGATGACACGTTGTTGGTTGGAGTGGAGCATAGACTGGCTCCTACTGGGACTGGCTGGGGAGCAGAGAGGTTTGCTTGGCCCCATGTCCTGTGCTGAGGCAGCTGAGATGCTGCTCACACACCAAATTACACAGCACCACTTCCCCAGGGCTGTCTGCACAGAAAACCAAGGCAATGGAATCGCACAACCTCCGTGCTCTCCCCAGCATCAGGCTGCCATAAAGCTGCTTTGTCTCCATTGGATGGGGCTTGTTTGGCTGCTGCTGAGGCTCAGGTTTCAACTTTCCTCTGCCTCTCCCCAGGAGGATTCAATGAGCTTGTGTCAGGTTGTTTACATTGCACTGTTCTTCAGTAGTTTCCTGTCCAAGTCCTTACCAGGAGAGGCACAAGAGAGAGACTTTGATTTTGTGTCCTGGGATACATGAAGGAGGAACAGGATGATGTGAAGGAACATTCTCCTTAAGATGCAGAAACTTCTCGGTCTGCTCAATGCAGAACAGAGAGGGACGAGGGACTGGCTGGTGGATCCCCAAAAAGCTCCTTTCAGCTCCACTGCAAAACAGCGAAGGAAGCTTCTTGGCACCTGCAGTCCAGTGCTCAAGGAGCCAGAACTTTCTTCTCCCAGTAGGATTTCACAGATGAAGACAGGAACATCCAGGGCTCAGCCTATTCCCTTACCATGTCAGTCCTGAGTGTCTCCACTGCCCCTGGAGGAGATGCTGCTTTCTCCAACCTCTGCAAAACCTTGCTGCTGCCACCACCCTGGTGTGGAAGGAGGGAGTTCCCAACAGAGGCACCTCCAGCACTTTCTCTGTTTCTTCATCCCAACAAAACAGCTGATAGCACCTTTCCAGCAGAGATCACCCTTCAGAGATTCCCTGCAGGAAAAGAGTCCATCCAGGGGAGATGGACTGCTTTTTTTGAGGCTGGAGGTGCCTCTGTTGAGAATGACATCAGCTCAGTGCCTCTGACCCAAAAGGGGCCCCAGCTGGGCTTTCTGGGATGTGTTTACCTCACACATGGGTGGGACATTAAGCTCCCAACCAAGGAAAATACCAATGTGTAAGAGAGCTGGTTTGCAGTAACACCAAGGCATCCCAGCCAAAAATGGCAGGGGCCTGGGAGAAAGGAAGAGCTAGAGATGCTCCATTAGGAAAAAAGAATATGGACAAAATAATCTGGGAACTAGGTGCACAGAAACACCAGGAGAGAGAGTTTCAGCAGCAGCAGAAACATCTGCAGTCCCACCGAGCCTCACTGCCCTTATCACATCAGCACAGCTTTGGTGCTGCCACCACCACAGGCCAGTGGCCATCTGTCCCATGACACCAACACAGACCAATGGCCACCTGTCTGACAGCTGAGGGAGAAACTGCAAAACCTCCAGGCCTGCAAGAGGAGCAAGGTTTACTCAGGTTTAATCTGTGAAGGAGCCCAGGAACTCTGCTGTCCAATGCAGATGTTTCCAGCTAATTCTTTTTCACTACTTCTTGTCCACCCCTGAACCCCAGATTTCATGCTTAAGCTAAAAATAAAAAATACTTTGACATGAGGTTAAAGTAAACAGAGAATTTGCCCAGCCCTGCAGGAGCTATCTCAGTTCATCCTCTGGGAGGGCATGGTGGGGAGACAAAATGTTAATCCATCTTATTTCTCGTGTACACAGAATGGAAAAAAACAATGAAATGGTAGAGCCACCCTAAAACTGAGAACAAAGACACTGCACCAATATTTCAGGCCCTTTTTCCTTCACTCTGAAGGGGAAAAATTTGCTCCATGCTTCATCCCTTGCAGGTTATCTTGGGAGGAACAACGTCCCCATAATTTCTGCTGACAATTAACCTTGCCTGTGCAGCCATTCTTCCCTGGGTCACCAGAGCAGCTATTTTTACCCTTTGCCAGGGATGCTATTGCCACCAACCACTGTCCTTCTCCTCAGCCAACCCTGCTCCAAGGCAGTGGGCAACAAGTCAAGGGTGTCTCCCCAAGCACCCTGCCCTGCTCCCCAGGACCTCCTTCACCTGAATCCTTACTGGGCAGACCTTCCTGTGCCTATTTTCTGCTCATGCTCTGCAAACACAAAGAAAAAAGCCAGACAGAGACATTGCTTAACCAAACCCTGTCAGGCAGCAGAGCCCATCAGACCAACTGCACAGGGCAGAGATGTCTGGGATGATGGTCTTGAGTCACCTCTCTGCCATATGTGGGTAACACTAATTCCCCAGTGGCAGAGACACCGATGGCTCACCTGAGCACCTGCACAGGTATTTATTCTGAGCAAAACGCAGAGCTTTAGCTGTGCAGCCAGTGCCAGGAGCTGGAGAATGGAGCTCAGAACAAAACTCCAGGTCTAGGCTGCTGCCAGCTGGAATATTTGCCCACAGAGAACAGGATTTCAGAGGCCAAGTCAAGCCAGTTCCAGATGCTGGGGCAGCATCTTCTCCTAAGACACAGAGCATGGGCCAGGTTAATCCCCCATTGAACCAGGTCTGCCAAACCAGTTACTTTCACTGAGTGACCAAAGACCCTTGCTTCCACATAAAACCACTCTGGGGAAAGATCAGCACCCTTGGTTGAAGGCCTTCAGGTCTATTGGTCCCATCAGAAGTTACAAGCAAACAGTGCAAGCCTTGCACAGTCCTGAAATGTCCATGATTACCAATTCTCCCATCCTGCCACTGCTGCAGGCTCAAGGTGGTCACAGAGCTGGGCTGAAAACCCAACCCATCACCAACACTAAGAGCAGCAAGCAAGAGAAGAGCCTGGGTCTGGCTGGCATCCGGCAGGGGAGAGGATGGAGGGTGCTTCAGACACCAGGATGCAGGAGATAAATGGCCAACATCATTATCATTATCAGTAGTGCCCACCCTTCACACTGAAAGGCAAGGAGGAAGAGAGCTGACATGCAGAGCCTGGCCCTGGAAGGAAGGGGAGAGATAGAGAAGGTGTCACTGCTGTGATGGGGAGAGATGAGAGGACGAGGCCACTGAATGCCTGCAGGGGAGGAATAGCAATGCTGGGGGGCGGTAGGGCTCTCAGCTCCCTCCTTGAAGACTTCTTCCCTTGGCAGCTTTACCTCCATCTCCATCACCACTTCAGTCCCCAGAATGGTGCTAAGCAGGGAACTTGCACCCAAGTTAAGGAGTGGAAAGGGGAGGTAAGGAAATGTCCAGGGCCTCCTGGAAGGACTCTGCAATCTGTCAGAGCATCATGCTTCAGAAGTGATTTAATTCGGCGTAGGGGTTAATTGAGATGAAACCCATTAGTCAAGAGGGATGGAAGCACTTCCTTTCAACCTCAGCCTCTCCCTCTGGCAAAGTCAGGAGAATTTAGGTCCAATTAGCCCTTGACAAACAATCAGGGTGG
Source organism: Anthoscopus minutus (assembly GCA_013399455.1). Taxonomy (NCBI): domain Eukaryota; kingdom Metazoa; phylum Chordata; class Aves; order Passeriformes; family Paridae; genus Anthoscopus; species Anthoscopus minutus. Next base: position 22,740 of record VWYI01021851.1, read on the forward strand.
GTCCCTCTGCAGCATCCCCAGACAGGCCCAGGAGAGCAGCACTTCCTCAGAAATCAGCACTAATGAGTCAGTGAAACTAAATGACATTATTCAAAGCATTGAGCCAGTCCCACAGTTATTGGCTTCATCTGCCCCAGAGAAACTGGTCAAATCCCTTAGCAAGGGGGCAGGATTCCACAAATTTCCAGAGCATTCTCAGAGCTTTTCTAGCAGCTTTCCAGATTTCAGCCATTTCCTTGGTATTTTTCTAGTCTTTCTGGAGGTTTTCTGTTGTATCTCCAGAACATTCTTAGACTCTTCCTAAAGGTTCAGTGGAACCCTCTTAGGGCTGTATAAGCCTTTTTATATTGTTTTCAACACTCACTGGTTGGCCATTTCCAGATTTCCCAAGTGACACCCTGGAAATTCAGCAAAGCTCAGCACCTCATTCAAGCACCACGTGACCTCAAATAGTCACAGAGCAGCACCCTCGGCAGCCTGACTAGTAAACAGAGGAATTATGTAGAGATTACGGAAAAAAAAATTGCAGGTATGGCATCATTCTGTAGTCTGCACATATTTTGTAACACAAACTCTCCAAAGCACCCTGGAGGAGTGTTTCTAGTCCTGTCTGGAGTCTTTTGAGCACTGTCCTGTGAGAAAACAGCCTGAGCTACACACATGTCTCATGAGACACAGACTAGCATCTTCCTGTCCAAGGAGGAGAAAACAGCAGCTGAGGGAGAAAGCCAAAACAGTGGATGCTTTTCTGTGAGTGTTCTCAATCTTAAGCCACACTTCCCACATGTGTTTACACAGTGGAGAAAAAACACCATGAGTGGCAGAGATGGGGAACTGAGGATAGGCCAATTCCCAGTTCCCTCCTGGTGCCCCCAGCCTGGTACACATGGCCTTTTTCTTCCACAGTCACCAAAATCTCTAAAAATCTGTCTGTGTGTAAACTTACCTCGTGACCCTAGAACAGCAGCTCAAAAATCAGTTTGGGACTGCGGTTTTTACATTTGCTTGTGGTAAGGGATCTCTGGGGAAACATCACTGCCAGAGGCAGTAGGGATCTTACAGGCACAAGAGAATCATTTAGCACAAGTCTGGAGTCCTCCATGGTACCCCAGGCAGTACCCAATGGCTCAGGAGCTGCTCTGCACATACAGGTTTACCCAACCTCACTGAGGACCTGCAGCAAGCATCAGGTGTGTTTTGATTACCCTGAAAAGTCTGTTGCAATATGAAAAGTGTGGCCAAAAGTCCCATGAAAAGCAGAAGAGTGTTCACAACTTGGCCAAAGCACCAATGCAAGACTTTGGGTCCTTCTGAGCCAGCTGTTCCCAGATGGACTTTAGAAATCCTCTAGCAATATCAGGCCTCTGGCAGGTTGCTGAACAACCTTAAATGAGGGCTTTTTCTCCTCCCAGTGTCCTTCCTTCACAGCATTTTAGGACACAAGGCATTACTGACAAATTACCTGAGAAACACCACACACCATATTGGTTGGCATTGGCAGAAATCTTTGTGGGAGTAAGGGATACAGATATCCATTCAAAGGGAAGGAATTGGAGCACTGTAAGACTCATCGATGTACATTTGTCCACCTTCTGTTTCTTGCATCACAATACCAGGTCTTTGGCCGTGGGATTGGAGCAGTGGTTCCCTGTTTTGTTTCCAGTTTTTCTGACAATAACATTGTCTGTAGCCATTTCAGGTTCATTCTTGGCTCCACTCCATTGGAGAACAGATCTGGATGATGCTGAGAACTGCAAGCTCTAACCAGCAACCCGAGACATTTCAACTTGAAGGACTTCTGCCTGAAGCCTAGGATTCAAAACTGGCCTTCAGTCCCACATGTCTGCTCAGTATCCCTTAGTTTTGCAGAGAACAAAGGCAGACTATCCCATCGCTATAGTAACATTAACCAAAATAAACCCTCTGCTATAAAAGCTCCCAGGCACTAAACGCAAGATTTGTCTTCCATTGCAACGGACTTGAGATTGTGGTATGTTCACATGGATAAAATACTCTCCCCACACACAGATGCAATGAAAACCCCATTCCATTTACGTGCTGTTTCAAACAATGGAGCTTCATCCAGCATTTCCTGGCAGCAGACTTGGGCTGCAGTCTCTGGCTTGCTGCTGAGACACCCTTTGATGTGTTACAGCCTGAAAGGTAAAGGGCCAGCTGGAGAGTTCATTCCTTCCTTCCTTCTGACTGCTTCTCATTCCACATCCCTGACTAAAGTTCCCCCTTAGCTAATGATACACATCAGTGTGACAAGTTACATGTCTGGGTCCAATCCATCTAGGCCTGCAATGTAACTTGCTCATACCAGCTATTTCACTCATATTTGGTGAAAGCAGAGAAAGCACACAAAAGAAAAGGGTTTCTGTGAAAAAAAAGAGAAACATGCCCCCATTTCCTCATAATTAACACCCAGAGCCCTTTTATCATCCCCACACCATCACATGAATACCAGGATAAGCAAGGGGGAAGATCACAGAGGGAATCTGGAAGACCTCATCTGTGCAGCTGCTGGCAAGCAGAGACCTGCCCTTTGTGGCATCAGTGTTGTGGCTGGGCCACAATGCAGTTGTGACTTAGCTCAGCTTCAGCAAGTGCAGAGGCATGCACAGATCCCGATGATTGTACAGAGTAGCAGTCAATCAAGCTCTGCTGGACAAGGATGCACAACTTGAGTCTAGTTTTTAGCATCTGGGAAGAAAAAGTTGTTAGGTTTCCATTTTTTTTTTAAGCAGCAAGTTTTCTGTTAAGAGTTTTTAATATATTTATTTGAAAACAAGGTTTTGTGAAAGAGTACACTAAATAGCATATATCTGTTCTTCAGCCATAAAACACGGACTATCAGCTTTAGCTCAGCACAGATTGGGGCTGCATGCACTGAACATCAGATCTCAATAGGAAGGTCTTCATGCCTGTCTTTCTGATACCAAGCATAGTGTCTTCTTTAGATGACATGACCCTGGAGGAGGGAGAGAGAGAGAAACCAGAAAATCAAGTGTATTTAACTAAGGCTTCTTGTGTTTGGTCCCACATACTAACCCGAGCCTGTTACTGACACAACACTTAGTTTTTAGCAAGGAGTTTGTCTTCCTGCCCATGCACCAATTCAAGTGCATGATTCTCTCCTCGTGGGAGCCCTGAGACTTGCCAGCCCGTATTTGGAAATAAAGCAACTGAGAACTGCACCATTTCCTGAAACAGATCTACTACAATCATTTTGTTGGGCTCAGAGTGCATCACAGAACCCATGACTGAAGTATCTACATTCTGCTAACCGCTGAGAAGACAAGGCAACTCCAGGAAGCAGAACAGTAGTTCTGTTTTGACAAATCTTAAGCACCCTGAGGTCAAGCAGATGACAGCTTTGTTATGTAAACTACTTGCCCCTCTGCAACTATTTTTCAGGAGCTGACTAGTCCCTGTGACCCCTGCACTGCTCTCTGCCCAGCCAGGCTCTACTCAAGAATAGTCAGGTCTGCCAGATGAGAGAGCAGATCCAGTACAACTGTGTCAGGCCTGACCCAAAAGAGTGAACTTTTGGATTTCTAAGCTGCCAAACTCTTAAAATTAGGACAAAGCATGTTTCTAGATCTGACACAGAAGCTATAAAAGAGCTAAACTAAGAGTGCTGGGTGCTGATAACTGCTTCGGTTTTACAAAGAGGCTTTTTCTTCACTGGGATTAAAAAAGGCGACTCTGCACGCTACAGTGTACCTCAGGTCTTAATCATCAATGTACTCAAAGGGCTCTGGTGGTTCAGGTTCTTGCTCCTCTTCCTCAATCTTTGGACCATGAGCTGCCACAGGTTCAACCAGCTCCTCCATGTCCTCACTGGTGTCCTTCAGGATGATGATGCCTCCAATGGAAAGCTGCAAGACAAGTGCCATGAGAATTTAGAGCTGCTTGCCTCAGCCTCATGGCTGAGTGTTTGTGGCCACAGAATCTATCCTAGGCCATATGAGACTCCTCAGCAGGAATGAGTTTCAGAGAGCAAAACATCTGACACTCACCTGGATCTCTGCCTGATAAGGGCATAGAACAGGCAGAGTCTATCCAAGCTACTTTTTATATTCCTTTTATCTAGGTCTCAGTTCAATAGAAAGTGACATCTGGATTCACAGCTTTACCCCATTCCCAGTCTGGGGCTCTCCACATGAAAACTAATTGAACTGTAATTGCTTTATAACGCTCATTTTTTCCGGTTTACAATGCTTAGTGAAGCCTCTCTGTGTAGCTGCCTCCCAGGAGAGTCTCAGAGAAACAGAGACTAATCTGATCACCAGCTTTCACAGAGTGAGGAATCCTATTAGCAGAACCTCACAAAAACAAAGGGAATTAATTACAAAGATCACAACCAAACATCTTGGCAGGCTGAAGCACCTCCGGGAGTGAAACATAAGGTGCAAAGAGGCAGTGCTGTGTCACGCCTGGCTGGGATCAGGGCTTTGGCCACAGCAGGATTTCGGGATATAAACAGCATCTCAAAGAGGTCTTTTACTCTGGCATTCCCCAAAGCAGAGCAAAGGTCCAGAACGGCTCCATTCCAAGAGGCTCCTTGGTTACACACCCTAATCCCAGCAAAAACTGCACTGTTCTGTTCTCTTCAAACCCTATTTATGGTGCTTTAAGGCAGGAAACTGAACTCCCCTACCAAGGACTCTGCTTCTTTTGAAACTGAAGCAAACAGCTGTGCATGTCCACATTTCAGTGAGTGGACACTTACTGGAACACACAGCAGATCTTCCCAATCCAAACAGCAGTTGGGTCACCTCATTTTAAAGGGTAGAAACTAAAAAAACCCTTCCATTGCTTTGCTAAAGGAGATGTTTCAAAAGGGAACAGTGCACAGAGAATTCCAATGTGCTGATGGAATTCCAGGAAATCCATTTATTAAAAACATTACTATTTTCCAGGAAAAAGTATTGCTACTACTGAACACCATTTTCCCATGCGTAATCCTGGAAATGGGGTTAAGTCAAGTATGTTATTTCATGAACAAAAATAAAGGGCAGAAGACTCTGACTCAGGAGATTTACAGTTCAGGAGCCAGCTTTTCAGATTTGCAATATACCTGAACATCTCACAGAGAAGTTAGTTACCCCTTGGGCTGAGTACTAAAAGACCTTCTTCATTCTCCATCTGACTATCACATGCTCTCTCTTCTCTGTGTTTAAAGGAGCTGAAAGAACTTTTCTAAAGCCAGATATAACTCAATAGGAAATATGTTCAATGAAAAAATCCCTCCATTTAGGTATAAATCCTACTGCAAGGTAATAAAGCTCCAGCATTAAGTCATAATGTATTTCACTGCTTTGACACTGAACCTGTACAACTTCTCAGCCTGTTTTAAAGATCATGGCACAGTCTTTATGTTCCCAGGAATGTCATTAATACACAGAGTATGTCTGATTGGTTTTCATGCTGCACATTTGACACAGGTACAAGAAGAAAAAAAAATAAAGCAGTATTAGCATAGTGAAAAGGTTTGCAGCAGCTCCGACTTTCCCCCAACTAGAACTGCATGTGATTATTTGCAGAAAGGGACATTAAAAAAGGAAAGATGACAACAGCAAACCCGCAAATCTCTGCAACACATTCCAGTGGTGCACCAGCTGTGAGTTCTCATGTATACACAGAACTTCAGGGCCTTAAACTCAAGCCCAGCACTGAGAACACTCTGCCAAGCACATGGACTGGGAAGGTGACACTTACTGGTTTGAAAGGCTGGTACCGGCAGCTTTCTGTCATAGTGAGAACTTTGAGCTGAGCAGGCATGACTCTGGCTGGGTTGTCCAAAAGCTGGAAGTTGGGTTCAGGCTCTTTTTTCTTTTCTTTTTCATCCTTCTTTTCACTGTCATCCTGTGGAGGGAGAAGATCAATGATTTTAGCAGTAACCTCTACACTTTCACAGTTCAGCAGGGTAAGGTACAGTCAAGCATCAATTTCAAAGTTCCTCTTTTGCTGAGGAACATGTTAATAATATTTATCTATCAGCTGGCACAGAAAATTCCAGTGTGGATCTAAGTGCTCTCGACAAGGCAATGCCTCATGCTCAGCTGCAGATGAAAGCAAGTTCAGCAAGAGGTATCAGCAAAACAGTTTAAATTCTGCTTTCCTTTTCTCCTACCTTTTCTGTAAACTCACTCACTACTTTTTATCACAACTGAAGAGTTTTTAATATAATTTCTGAACATATGAAAATTGTCAAAAGCTGCTCTTGTATTTTTTCAGCTATAAAGCTGCCACTGACATTTCACACCACTGGCAGTGACAGCAGTTCACCCAGAATGACTTGACCTCAACAACTCGCTAGGGAATTACAGTGAATCCCTCCCTTACCAGTGACTCAGCAGCTAGAGGCGAAAAGCAGAGGAATAAAACCCTGTACATACTTAAAAAGGTAGGCTATTTTTTCCCCTCTTGCTCAGAAACATTTGTGTAGCAAACAAAAATGAAATGCAGAAAAGATGGGAACAACCAATAGGAAACTACTGGGACACCACTGAATGCATGGCGTGTCCTGTAAGTGGACAGAACTTTCTCTGGCATAGCAGCTGCTCACTGCTGTGCAGATCCCTTGGAAGCTATGGATTACTAGTCATATAACAGCCATAAGAGGAAAACAGGAAAGCAATGATACCTCTAAAACAGTAGGACAATGGCAAAACACTCAAACACAGCAGGTGGCAGCAAGCTCCCTGTTTACTATCCTTGTTTTTCTGCTCAATTTAGCCAAGGAAACTTTTCAAAAATCTGGACATACACATGGACCCAATATGTGAACTCCTTCTAATATATTGCTTCACACCTGCACTTTAAATGTAGGTTGCAGCAATTTCAGAAGAAATATGCATCTGTTCAGCACATTTTGCTTACTACATAGAACTGTAAGAATAATTCAAAGAAATGGCAATGTTTGGTGACAGGGAAACATGACAAAGGAGAAAAACCCCAAAACCCAGAGATTATACCTTGCATGCATGAGATGATTAATTTTCTGGGCCAGCTGCATGACATTCAGTGCCTACAATATGGCCATACCTATGTAGGTCTAGAAAAGTTATTTTACACATAGACCTTTGATCTTATGCCACAGGTATGGGGTTTGTTAGACTAAAACTTAAATTGAAGAGGCCAAAAGGGAAAGTACCTGGCAGTGCTGGTTGACAGTGGCTGAGCATGAGGCAGCATGTGCTCAGGTGGCCAAGAAAGTCAATGGCATTGTCTTTTGTCAGCACTAGTGTGGACAGCAGGACAAGGACAGTGACTGTCCCCTGTACTTGGGACTGCTGAGGTCACGCCTTGAACCCTGTGTTCAGTTTTGGGCCCCTCCCTACAAGACAGACATTGAGGTGCTGGAGTCTGTCCAGAAAAGGGCAACAGAACTGGGGAATGGTCTGGGGCACAAGGTCTGTGAGGAGCAGCTGAGCTGGAGGGGCTCAGCCTGGAGAAAAGAAGGCTCATTGGGGACTGTATAATTCTCTACAATTCCCTGACAGTGGAGATAAGTGGAGGTCATTCTCCCAGTTAACAAGACACAGGACAGGAGCAAATGACCTCAGGTCGTGCTATGGGAGGTTTAGGTTGGATATTAGAAAAGATTTTGTCTTCAAAAAGATTGTCAAGCACTTGAAGAGGCTGCCGAGGGGAGTGGTGGAGTCACCATCTCTGGTGATATTTAAAAGATGTGTAGATGTGGCACTCAAGGACATAGTTTGGTGGTAACCTTGGCATTGTTGGGGACTAAGTTAGACTTAGAGGTCTTTCAAACCTAAAGAATTCTAAGTGTCCACAATGCACTTTCAGCTTACAGTTGCTCTTGGTTGTTCTTGGAATATTTGCATTTATGAGCAGGGCACAAAAGAAAGGGTCTTTTGTCAGTACTGCTAGAATTTTAGCTGCCATATGTTTTACAAATTACAGCAACCACCAAAAACTCATTTATCCATTATTCAGTTTGCTCCAGGATGACAGATTATTCATAGATGAGGATGACAACTTCCAGTGTCAGGTCTATGAGCTGAAAGAAATCATCAGAGGACCAAAGCAATCACATAACTACTGAGCAGCATATGGAACCTGTGCTCAAACCTCAGCTGGTTCTGAGCTGGGTATGGATAAATGTTTGGCATTTTGATAGATGGGCAAAACATATAAGAGACTGCTGCCAAAAAGGTGAATATTTCAGAATAGGAGGTTAACCATGTGCAAACCAGAAAGTCTAAACTCTTCAGTGTTCTCAAGGTAAATTAGACACGATCAAGTGACTGCTACACCACTTCTTTGTAAAAGGTCAGAGGTCCCAAGGACATGAAATTACTAAGACTTTTTCTGCATTAATAAGAAAACAACATGGATAAGAGATGAAATTCCTCCGGGTCTAAAACCATCAGGTAATAAAATATATTCATAAGTTCATGCAGTTAAAGGCACATAAACCTGCAAAAACAAGTTTTTGCCTTTAAGGAAGTCAGTTACTTAACAATACTGAGGAAGATTTATTTCTCAGAAACAACAGATTCACAATTAATAGCACCTCTTGCTTTTAACAGTTCACACACATGTGGAGTTCCTTGCCCAGGGGAAACAATGGCTTTGAGGCTGGGGAAGAGTGGACCCCACCCCTCTGCCTTGGGGGAGGTAAGCCCGGGAATAGGAATAGTAAACTCCACCCTTCCCCTATAAATCCCACCACTCTGCCTCTGTTTGGGGTTCTCTGCCTATGGGTTAAGTTGAACGTGTTCCTGTATTGGTGTCGCTCCAAATAAATGGATCCCTGGACTTAGACAGGCAGAAACCCATCTTGTTGTGTCTCTTACTGGTCCCCAGACCTTCCTGGACCTGATCTTTCTTGATCCTGTGGCCACAGAACACAACACACACAGAGTAAAGGTGCTTACAGCGTCAGCAGCAATGGGTGTCAGTGCTTTGTTCATAACACAGGACACAAGAGATAAGGGAGTGCCAGCTTTCATGTCACACCTTCCACATTTATAAGGGTTGGGGAGAAGAAGAAATTTCAGTTTCAATGTGTGCACCCACCACTTCCATCTTTTCCTCTTCCTTCTTCTCTTTCTCCTTTTCCTTTTCCTTCTTCTTGGCTTTTGCAGTGATGGATAGCACAGCAGTGGAAACCTGGATATGGCAACAGATGAGGCATTCAGTGTGACCCAACACTGTATACTGAGTTTCCAGCCCCTCAGGCTGGAGTCTTTTGGGAACAAACTTCTCTGAAAGGGTCAGGGAGCAATAGCATTTGTCACATTGCTACTGAGAATAAATGTGGGCTCTTGGCACATCTTAACTTTTGGCCAGGGAAGTTTAAAGAGGAAAGATTTGTCCAATTCACATCCTATTCAAAGGCAAGAAAACAGCTATAAGCAGTGAGCTTTGCCTTTCATCAGAGTTAATTTCTGGATTCCTTGGTGGCTTGGAAATCTGTCCCGTCCAGCATTCAATTCTGGTAAAATGTTTGACAGTTTTCACACCATGTCATTCATCAACATGACATGCCTGAGGTCTCTCCACTGCTGCAATTTCTCCCTAAGGGCTGCTCTGGCCACTGCTGTGCTCCACTCAACAGCTTTTACCATCCTGTGCCAGGAGACAAATTGCTTCCACTATTGTCCTGCTTGTGACCCCACAGGTCTTATCTTCTCCTTTTCAATACCAAGATATTCTCAGTGCCACACTTACCTTTTTGCAATCCATGGAGCTATTATTCTAGCACATGGGCCCACTGCTCCTTCCATATGGGACTATTTGAGAACTGTCCCACTTAATATTCTCAACAGTTGCACTGGAGCAGCATTTTGGAGCCCAAGTCACAGAAAAGGACCCTGCTGTGCTGGGTGCTGCACATACAAGTCAGTAGGGCATGGAAAGCAGGTTTTTTATTCAATACTTCTGCTTGACCACTTTAGACAAGGGAGGTTGCAGCAATACAGTAGCAAAGCACTTGTATGCCACAATCAGCCACAGTACCAGGCACAGGAGGAAAATTTACCTAGAATTCTCTTTCAGACTGCAGCACCTGCCAATTTTTCCTTTGCTCTTTAGATTCCCTAGCAGTACCACCAAAGTCAATGTTTATTCTAGGAAGGAGAAGGGGTTAGTCTTTACACAGAAAGCCAACTCAAATACCTTTTCTTTCTCCTTTTCCTTTGGTACCTCAAGAGGTGGGGGGTAGGCAAATGTGGACGGCTTACAGTTGGACTTGTACTGGACTTTTGGCATCTAAGACAAACAGTTTAAAACAATGTTAGAAACTAGTAAAGCAGGAGAAAAATCCAAGCAGAATAATTACTTTAGCTTCATTTTCCTTCCAGCAGAGACAAACATAGATCCTCAAAAGAACACAAGCTTCCCCTTCTCCCTCTCCGGAAGCTGAGAAACTGTTATCAGTGGAAGTGGTTCAACTAGAACAATGTTATTTAATTATTCTATAATTTGACTCTGGCAAGCTTTCCTAGCCCTCTCCATGCACTCCATCCTATTCACACCGCACTTTGTTTTCATTGTTTCAAAGCTTTTGTGGTTTTGATGTTGTTGCTGTGTTTGTGTGTATTAACACAAAATTGGTTTAAGTGAAGATCTGCTCTGTCAATGCATGCAAGGGCAAACCAAGCTCTGACATTCCCTTCCTGCCAAAGGACTGTACTTTTGGCAGTGAGTTACCAGTGCCACACATTCCCTTACTCTTGGCTACTAAAGCAAGGGTAGAAAGAATCTTTTGATAGCCAATCCAAGTTCTTAAATACCCTCATGCTGCAGCATCCAGAAGCTTTTTTGTGGAGCTTCCTAGCTTAGTTTTTCAGCACAGGAGACCCAGCATGGTACACTGCTTACAGGGGCTGTACCACAGCTGATAGCCAGAAGAACAGATGCACAAGAAAAGTACCAATGGCTGCTCAGTTTAATGTTTACTCCCCAAGGAAGCCAAACAAATCCTCTTTTCCCACCACTAGCTTTCCTAGTGGAGAACATCCCATAATTTATCTGGGAGGCCAGGGGGGCAACATAGTTTTAAAAAAAATAACCCCGACCTTCAAGAGTGATAATGGGGCGGTCTCTGCCCAAATACTCTAAATAGAGTTCCCTTCTTTTTAAGCTACTTTGAAGTAAAGAGGTCAGTGTCTGCTCTCTACATTTTTCTTGTTCCCATTCCCACCACCAGCTCTGCAATTTAAGCCTGTTTTTCATATTTCTTCCATTTAGTACCTTTTCTGGCACAAACAAGTTGGAAACATGCAAAGAAAACCAACAACTCCATGAACATGCCTTGCAGACCACTTGAATATTCTAAGCAACTTTTCAGTCTCTTCTCTCTTCTCATTACATACCTTAAGATCCTTGTTAAGGCCAATGACGCAGGTTGGGGTGAACGCCAGTGACAAAAAGTGTGACAGAGGGAACCAGAACCAAAACTGGGTGAAGACCAAAACCCCCACCACAGAAGGCATGTGAGTATGTCCTGTCCTTGACTGCAGTGAAATGGTTACATTATGGCCCCCTGGAAGGAATCATAAATGTCAGTGAGTTGTTCATTCTTGGGTACTCCACAAAGACATGTGAGCAGTGAATCTCAAACAGTTGCTGTCAAAGGGCTGCATAGGGCAAGCCAGGCCACAGTGCTGCCAGTTTCCTCCTCTGGAACACACCTCCCCCTTTACTGTGAGCTCAGCTTACTCAGGAAAACAGATGTTCATCACAGCAACTACACTGTTCTACAGTACCCAAACACAACCAGGGAATACAGCCCTTCTTCCACGCTCATTTTGCCAGGATACAGGTTAGACAAAAGTACAGGCAGCGAGAGGGGGGAGAAAAGGCAAAATTTTGCCATAAACAGTTTTAAAACATGGCATATAAATGATCCCTAAGACAAGGCTCAGGAGGAACACAGTGTGTATACAGCCGAGCATACAGAAACTTTTCTTTCTGTGACTGCCTCCATGAGCTGTCAGAAGAAATATGCCTGGGTTTTTATCCTACACCATCTCTGTAGAAAGAAAATGTAAACAGCAGCAACTTCAGAAGTTGTTTCTAGACGTTATCAATCTAAGCTGCGCAGAGACAAGCTCCTGCAGCCTTTGCAGCAAAAATACATCTCTGCCAGACAACCAGGTCTTAAATTTGTACTTGAAAAGCAGAGACCCAAACAACTCCATATGTTGATGTAGTGCAGAAACATCCAGCTAGAAATAAAATAGAAAGACTGGACTTGCAGACAGAGCGAGAAAGCGTTAATCTGATCTTCTGTCTACTGATGAACACAGTGCATTGAGTTGAAGAGGGCACCACGCAAGTCCATTACCACTGACAAGACCCAGTGCAGGAGGTTAACTTTGTTAAAATCCAAATACCCACTCCTTGCAAAGGCAGGTCACTTTGCAGCTGAAAATCCCAAACTGGAGCAGCTTTTCCCAGCCTTGCACAAACAGCCACCTCAGCAAGGCCAGACAGCAATGGAGCTGTTGAGTTTTAAAGACAAACAGAATTCTCTTTTGCTGCCAAAACTGATGAAAGCCCTGACTGAAGCAGTATTGTCATCTTGGGTATCTGTCAGGGCTAGTCTCCAGGAGACGCAGTGGAAGGTGGCACATTTTGATGCCCTCCTGTAGGATGCTCTGCCTACATTCTATCTCCTTCCTCTTCCTTTTGTGGCAGCAATAGATCTCCTGCTGTTTGACAGGAAAACTCCTTCCTGCTTCATCTTTGAAGAAATACAAATATATAGCCTTGTCTTTTTCTACTGCTAGGTCTGCTCTGCTGCTTCGTATTTTCTCTGATAGCATTCTCTTGCCCTTTCACCTGAATTTGCCACGGCACTGTGGAAGGACTGCCTGAGGTCTTGTGCTATCCTTAAACATGTTGAGCACTGCACACTCAAATTTCTGGTCTTCTCCTCCATCTTCACTTTGAACTTTATTTTATTGCATCACTGTATAAGGACCAGATATTCTGGTATTCAGATATTCTGAATCAAGCAGCCCAGTGGATGTTGCGCAAGCAGCTTAATTGGACTTTAACAAACTTCTCTGCTTTAATTTTAAGAATTTTAACCTATAATTCAGATAAAACCTATAATTATCCAATCTCTGGAATTTCCTGAACCAGCAACAGATTTAATATTCAAAAGATGCTGTCATGCTACTTCTTTCTGCTGTTTTATACCCAGAAACAATTTACCCTTACTCCCAGGATTTTGCAGGGAGCAGGAAAGGTGGGGAAACAAAATACTGCACAATTGTGATTTATTTCATTATTAAATAGGAGCCTTGACTGTCTGAAAGGGAACACATTTCAGATCTTTGGCTGGATGAATAAAAGCTGTAACATGATGCCTGGAAAAAAATTTTCAAAAAACACTAAAGAAAAAATTTCAGAGATCCTTGGGTAATACAGTAAGGTTCATCTCCCAAAATTCATACTGCCACTGAGGCAAGGGGGTTTTGGGGAAAAACCCCAAACACTAAGTTAAATTTAGGGTCTACTTTTTTCTTATTTTATTGAAGTAAAAATGTTGCTGCTGGGGCTTATCAATTGGGCAATGACCAAATTCTTCATTTCCACTTCAGTGCTCCCAAGATGCCCCACTCCTTCATTAAACTACCAGCTTAAATGGCTGCCTCATTGTCAGAGCAAAAATCCCACCTCCAGCACATCATTTCCCAGTCATACACTGTAAATCTTGCACTTCTAATCAAACCCTGTCATTTCTGAAGGGAACTGGACTTTTCTTCTCGTCCCATAAAAAAGACACAACAAAAAACTAAATACAATTGCCCCAACTGTGGCAGATAACACAAAGAACCCTTTTTCCTGGTAGTGATAATTAAACTCTATAACTCATTGTTTCAGATAAGCACTTCCAGTTGTATAGGAAGGATAAAAAGAATTTGTTCTTTTAGGAGGCTCTAATGAAAGTGGCAGTAAGTTAAGAATAGGAGTTCACAGCCTTTTCTGATTCTCTCAGCAAGAAAAAAAAGACGTTAAAGTTGGCACAAATTCCCATAAAGTTTATTAAAACAGGACATTTCTGGTTTCCAAATCATTATACAATACATGGGTGACACAGGAAGCAAATAAGGTTTCAGTTGTATTTCTATGATTTAATCTTAAGGGTCAGAATTCAAAACAAATTTCTCTACTGCTGAGAGAAAAATCCCAGAGCCAGCTAGTGTCTGGCTTCCCAGCAACTGAGTATGAGTATGGGAATGACCAAAATTATTCTAAGAGTCTCGTGCCAAGAACATTGCTCAGCCTGAGCTCCAGGAGGGGCACCCAGGAGGCACGAAAGTGGTGCCTGTCAATGAGCAGGCCTGGTTATGTGTGACAGAGCAGCCTGACAGCCATATGGCCACCAGGAAAGCTTTTTAAACCTGCTTCCATGCAGACAGGTGCAGGCAGCACCACCTTCTTCTCCCCCACCACAGAGCCTGCAGATGCAGATTTCATACACTACCCACACTGCAGGGTGCCGTGCCTGGGCCACAGCACAAAGTCTGAAGCTCCTTTGCTTATGGACTTCAGGACTAATCTTGATCTCAAGAGTACTGGAAAAACCAGCTTGCTTCTGCCTATTACATGGGGATAAGGAGGTGCATGGCACAAGAAGGCATCAGCACAATAAACCAGATGGGAGAAATTGTGTTTGGAAACTTGCAAAAGAGATGCCACTGACAGACACAGCACTGTACAAGTGTTACCTCAGCAGAAAGAAAAATTCAAAACATTATGTGTCCTCTTTGCTTACAGAAACCTTCCCTAATAGGCCCTGCAACTCATGGCTTTAGAGAATCCTATTCCTGACTCAATATTGAGTCATTAACATTCATGAAATTATGTTTTCTTTGTTAGAAAAAGGTAGAAGTAGTCTGTGAAACTGTGTTTTCTGAAAAAGCACTGATGCACTTAACTGTGCTTCCTCCTTTGTGCAACCTCTTTTGATAATAATGAAAGTACCAAAAACTAGTTATTAAAGATACATATATTCGTATTAAAACTTCTATATGATTTTAAAATCTGGTTATGTAAAGTTTTATCAGAAAAAGAAAAATACAAGGACTGGATACCATATGATTTCCGAATTTCTGGAGCAGGTGATGACTTAGAAAAATAACAAAGCAACCTATCATGCTATAATAAATCAACATTCAGGGTGACAAAACAGACTTGGAGAAAAAAATACTGTACTTGTCCAGACTTCTGAACATGAATTTTGCCTCAATGACTGAAGCATTGAATGAGGGCTGAGTCTCTTCTAACAGAAACATGCTGTACAAGTTGAAACTACAGAACAGGGTTTATTTCTTTAATTATTGAAAACTGAGATTTCTTGCTACTATGACATGACAGGCATAAAACCAGCACCTCATCTCCCAGATGAAATTTGCTGTTATAGTGATTGCAACCAAACAAGTTTAAGAAGTTTTGGCAGCTTTAAATGTTTGGGGAATTACCTGCATCCAAAATGCCTTGTGCCAGGATTGCTCCAAACTTTGCCATAACATCATCATGCTTATCATTGATCACTTTGGAATAGAGCTGCCTGAACTGGCTGACCTGGTTAAAAATAATAAAAAGGAAAAAGAGAGAGAGATATTATAAAACTGACAGCAAGAGTCAAATAGTCCATCTTTAGTAGAAGCATCTTCAATTTCTGCACTATACAATGACATTTGCATTTTCAACAGCTTTAGTCACTGGTGTTACAAGTCATGCCATTAATAATTAATTACAGAGAGTTTCCCCACTTGAAGATATCCATATACTGATTTTAAAATATTTTAAATGGACGTGCATTTCCAAACCACATTTTGCAAACCTTATAGGAATACCCTGAGAATCTTTAGAGTGTTACTGGAATAAAAGACCAGCTGATGAGTTTGGAGCAAGAACTATTCTATGTTCTTGTGACTGACACTGCACTTTAATAAATTTCCTCAATTTCCTATTGCTGAAAACCTCCAACTTATTATATTATTCCTGCACAATATTTCTGCTGTATCAATAATGCTCCTCTGATGCATCATCAGCAAATTTTGCTACTGCACTCCTACCTTTTAAGTGAGAATCATTAAAGAAAATATTTAATAAAGTTTATGCCATGGTATGTTCACTACAGTATCTTAAGTACACAGTAAAGGAAACTGCTAAATCTTTGGTTGTGTTATCATCATTCCCTTAAACGGTTTAATCTTTCACTGGTTCACCAAGTATTGAAGAGACAGAACTATATCACATCCAGCAATATCTAGAGCTTTACCATAAATTAATAACTTATGTCTTTTAATATATGCAATGGAGCAATAATATAGCTCAAGTATAATTTTTGTAGCTGAAAAAGTAGACCAGAAAATCCCAGTCTGCAATCCAGTCCCAACCTCGGAAGCTGCACAGCATGTCTGGAAGAGTATTTCTTATCTCTTTTTAAAATTAATTTTAATCCAGATACTTATGTGACATTTTGTCTTTTTTTTTTTCTCTGTCTCTTTACATACTAAGAGAGTTCATTTGACATTCTCGAAAGCAAAGGAGGTATTTTTGAATATAATTCTTCCAAGATGTCTTTAACAATCTTTTCCTCACTACTGGTCTACTTTGTTCCTGGTATTCCAAATTCTCTATCTACATCTGCAGTCACAAAGAAGACGACAAACTTCTAGCTCAAGGCAGTAGGGCCAGACACTGCCACCAGAGACAGCAAGGCAGTTTCTAGAATTGCAAACACAGTTAAAGTTTCCAAGCATAAAATCTTAATACCAGACAATCCCCAGACACTTCTCACATCCAAAGAGCCTGTGGTCTCCAGGGACACCAGTGACCTTTGCTCAGTGACAAGTGTCCCACGGGGCCAAGCTTCAACATGATCACTAGGAAGGGGCCTTGGCACAGCCTCTGATGTTCCCAGAGCCTAAATATACCTGGAAAGGAGGCTTAAACACTGACCAAGACTGTCAGGATAGCACCCAGCAAACTGCTGGTCCTCATCCTTGAAGGACATTTTGAACTCCAGAGCTGTGCCAAGGGTGGCTAGCACAGAGCACCAGGAGCAGCCTTCAGGCATCACTCCTACCACATGTAGCCTGCTTGGGGAATCTCAAAGCTTTGCAGAAAGCTTTCACACCTGTGAAAAAACATCCATTCATACAACTGAGTCAGTGACATGAGAACTGTGCTGAGACTAACATTTTGTTAAACTGGGACTCATCAAGGTAAAAAATAAATATTGAAACAGAATGAAGAGCTGTCTGAGGGGATAAATCACACTGTAGGGGTTTCTCAGCAAGGCACGAGATCAGATTCCCCTGTAAAAGCACATCAGAGCCATGAGGTAATCCCGCAGCCAAGGCAATGCTAGCAGTGCATTTCACGTGTGAATTTTTGATGAGAGGCAGTAAGAAGTTGAGACCAGACCTTGAGAGATTATGTCCAATATCTAGGGAGGAAACAAAAGACAGAGACCACCTCTCCAACCCATGAGCATAAATCTAAAGAGCTGCAGCACTGCTTGGCAGCCCTGCACACCCAGTGACACTTCAGAGTAAGACCACGCTTTCTGCATAAGAGTTTTCAATGCAGGGTAGCTCATCTCAGGTGTCCTAAATGAACATACACTCTAGGTGATATCTTTCCTTCACTCTTTCAGCCAGTGACCCAGTGACACTACTTGTCACCTCAACTCATTCAGCACTAATGGTGTCTAACCTGATTAAGCCACTTTGTGATACCAGAAGACATTAACATTCATACAAGTAAGTCATGTCCTGCTAAATAGGACTGCATTAAAATTACTGTTTCACACCAGTGGACAGTCTCACTACCATGAAGCACCAGAGCAGTCAAGCACTTTTAAACAGCAGCAAAGCTGAACAGAACAATTCTCGGGTAGAGCAGGATGCATTTATTACAACTGTCAGGGGAAACAGTAGCTATTTTCATTTTTCTGCCTAAGTCAAACAATTTGTGGGCTTATATTAGTTCTCTACTCACCAATTCCTTTCTGCATTAGAATGTTTTTACTTATCAGTCCCCCAAAGAAGGTGGCTTTGAAATTATTAAAACTAAGAAAAAGGAGCAACATAAATTATCAGGGCAGCCACACAGACAGATGTGTGGCAGGGAGATACTGCACACACAAAGCAGGTTTATTATGGGTATACAGACCAAACTCTGCTCTTGCTTCACTCCATTTATGCTTTCTCAAGCTCTCATGATTTTTATAAATAAAAGCTTACACTAAGGTTTACAAGTTCAATGTAAATGTTTGCTTCTTACATCTGACCCTCTTTGTACACTGGCAAAACACCTTAGTTTGCATTTGCAGCCAGGAACAGGGCCTCAAAGGCAGCCACATGCAGACCAGGTGAGCCAAAGCCTTCAGATATGATTTGGAACAGACACACTGGGAAACAGAAGTAATGTGTGAAACAATTTGTCTGTTGAGCTGAGCAGCAGAATTCCAGTGCCTCTGTTTAGAGCACATCATTCCCTTGACTCTGGGCTCAGCTTCTGGGTTTGGAGTACTTATGAAAACAGGCAGATGTTACAAAGCTCATTTGGTGGACCGTAATCCAGAATTTACACTGTAATCAAATCTTCAGAGAACTAAACCCTGGAGTGAGAAGACATCCAGCAGAACTGCTGATGTTTACACTGGCGTCTGAGGTCTGACGGAGCAGCCCTTGGAACAGAGGGCAGGAACACCTCACTGGGGAAGGTGAGACAGGGCTAGAAAGGGAAATCATCTGCCTCCCTGGTCATGGTGCACTGCCCCTGTGAGCTTCCTTTCCCTAACACACCTTCCTCAGCTCCTATTCACGTGTACATTAGTCCAGAGCACATGAATGGAACATCCAGGCAACAAGTCCACCAGGAACCTGCCAGCTTTGGCACCAGGACCCTGTGCAGGGTTGGTGCAGGGAACTGAGGTGTCTGAGACACTGACAACTACAAGGGGCCAAGGACAGAAACCCGGCTGCTCAACCTGAGCAGATCAATTGCCATCTCTCCAGGCAACAGGGAGAGGTTACAGCAGATCAGCTAAGAGCAGGCATTCAGTGAACAAGCATTAAACAGCTGCAAGAAACGTTTCTTATGCTATCTATTATACAAAATATGTAATTCCATCTCAAAAGCATTCTGTGTTCATATACATTCTGTATGCCTGTGCATTGTGAGTCATGGATCACTGCCAGGCCTGGAAAATGCACTAAATAAGTGTGCCCTTTCCAGAGTTTTAAAGTCAGTGGAAACAGAATTGTTCTATAAGAGGGTGAGAGACTATCCTTAGGGACCAGGCAAACCCAGACTAAAGGTCTCAACGCTCAAATGCATAACAGGTCTACATGCTTGTTCAGGCTGTTCCTACAAAGCAAAGGTTTCATAGGAATGGGAATTTTGACTGGATCAGGTCCCAGCTGAAACCATTCCTTGCTGCAGGGGAAAGCCTGCTTTGGCAGCTCTGGCTGTAGCTGTTCAGGAAGGTAGTAACCTCACATGGAGCCAATGCTCCATCTCTTGGGAGAAGGTGCTGGTGCACTCACCTCCTACAAAATGGAGCAAGGTGTCAACAGTTAGCCATTTCTTAAGCTGTTGAAACAAAACCTGACAGTTTGTCTAGTAAAGCCCTTTTATCTGCTATCATTTTTCCTTCAAACCACAGCAACAAGCACAACCCAGACTACTGTGTAAGTTTATTTAATATGCTGTGAAATCCACAAGCTTTGTTTCTCCCTTGAAATCTTCAAGCACTTTAAAAATTCTACAGCATTTGGAAATGCTACCAAGAAATTTATTTGGGTAACTTCCAGAAGGAACACTAAAATATAGACAATGACTCATTTCATCTTTCTAACAAAACACACACCCCATTCTGATAATTAGTGCTGGCCAAAATGACATGGCACTGAGTTCAAATGAAGCCAAACACAGAACCTTGGAAACAGTGAGGAAACAACAGAGACTTTAAAATATGAAAACGGTACAGCACCATTTCCTACCACAAAGGACTGTCATTTATCAGGCTATTTACCACTTCTCCCTCCACCAGTCAATATTCATGCACATGAAGCCCAGGAGATTGTCAAGAACAAGATTTTATAAACAGTTAATTACAGGAAATAATGGCAGGTGATGTGCACGATGTTTCTGGCAAATGCAAGCTCCTAAGTACAAGAGCATTAATAAAATCTAATAGGTTTTAAACTGTTTGCATGTTGTATCTACTTCAAAAGATGAAATTATTCAGCGTACACTTGCCTTCTTGAAGGAGTGTGTAGATGCATCTCAGAGTAGCAGGCTTTCATAAAGTAAAGGTGCTACTTTATACTGCAGAATACTGCAAAATCATTCCTGCACCTAGCAAGACCTAGCATTTCATCTAAATGTGGGAAAAAAATCCCAACAGCAATCTGGTCCTGTTTTTTTCACCTCTTAAAGACAATAGACCAATATGACTGAAGGAAGATGGAGAAAAAGGCCATTATGACTGAAGGAGGATGGAGGCAAAGGCTTGACCTTGTTTATTATTTTCTCATTCTGCCAAGATGACTATCCTAACACAAAACCAGGAATTGAATTTACTTTTTCAAGTAGTTTGACAAGTAGTTCGTCCCCAAAACTGCTGACTTAATTGATCTGCAGGTCACAAACACATAATGAAGTTGTCATTGATTTCTGTTATGATGACCTCATCACATCTGTAATTTAGGATGCTATTTCACAAAATAAACTTGTTAATATATTATACCTGGCACAAATATGGTTCTTAAATCTATCAGCAGAGGTCAGGAAAAATCATGTTGGCTGCACATGGAGGAATTGTTCCAAGTCCAAAGAGACCAAACCACCTTCACTCAACACCTGCTATCCCTTTTTGGCCCTTAAGCAACTTGTAAATTCAAGGGGTTTATGTAATAACAATTCCTTATTTCAAAATCCTTTATTTAAACTCTTTATTTAAATTTGAATTCCTTTAATTATTCATTTAAACAAAGATTGAGCACAACAAAGAGGAGGACGAACACAAAGGGAAGATCACAATGAAGTTAATTCAAAGGCATATATCTACCCTTTTCTCACAATAAAAATGGCTTTTTTTAAACCAAATTACTTTGATTCTTAAATCTCTGTTTATTCCTGACATTTTGGCATTGCAATGTTCAGCTCTCAAAACTCTGACAGCATTTTATTCCCCAAAAAGATCCTGAACTATTTAAGGAAGATTGTTTGCTACCATCTTCACCCCAATTGATCAGCAGAGAATTGAAAGTATTTCTAACCCAAAGCTCACTAATAATAAGTTAACTAAAAAAATATGTAAAATCCCAGAAGAAACAAAACTGAGCATCAATGACAGGAAGCTGGCCAGGCTCTATGACACAGTCTTTATTAAAATCACCATCTCTCACATGCAAAGCATCACCAAATATTTAAAAGCATTGAGACAATTATACATAAAATTTAGCTTCCCTGTAACTCCATCAAGGCTGTACAGCTTGTGGGATACAAAAATCATCACACTGCTCTTATAGGTACTGATTCAGCAATGCAAACACCCACATCTATCAAGTCAAACCCTTTGGCACAGTGTCCAGCATGTTACTCAGGAATCTAATCAGACCAAAATATGTCCCAGCAATCCAAAAATGGCTCCTTTTCTGGACTCCACCATTTCACATCAGTGTTAAGTAATTTTTTTCAGATTGGCAGAGAGCTCCAAAAAAAGTTTCCCATGGATAATAAATAACTTAATTGGAAGCATACCCCTCAAAATATTTCTTTTACTTTTGAGCAAGAAACAATAATGGTTATAACTAACTTTTAGGGTATTTTTAAAAAGCAAGATTTGTATATTCTCTGTTTAGGTCCTGAATTTGCAAAATATTTCAGGTATTATTTATTGTTTTTTAAAATGGAAGTTGTTTCTGTTTGTTTTTTAATATCTGTAGGGCTTCTATGACTAGACAATTAATTCTGTATCTATATCAGGTAACAATTTGGCATCAAGCTGTTTCAGTTTCTGGTCCCATTTTTAAACAAGCCACTGACTCCCAAACTATACATCTCATCCTGTATTTGCTGGCCAACTATCTTAACCACCCTTTTATCAAGCAGAAATATCACACATGACTTGAAAGTCAAGGTTTCAGACCTCTTTGGGTAAAGAGATCTGCCTTATTACACATCTCAAATAATCTGTGTTTTCACTAGCTATTTTCCTACCCACATTTTTCTTTAGGACAAAGTCTTTCACCTATCATCTCAAAAAGTCAGAAACTCCAACAGGCAGACTCAGCAAGTAGATCCATGGTTTAAGATAGCTGACTGATTCAGAGCAGACTGCAATTCCCATCCCAAGAGTAGATTAGAGTGCTTTGCAAACTGTAACGAATCATTCTCATAATGTCCTTTCATAAATTAAAGTATAATCCTTACTCCTTTCTGGTGGGAAACTGAGGCACTAGAGAGTTATATAATTTACTATATAAAGTACTATAGTACTATATAAAGTACTAGAGCAACTCAGAATGATTAAATCTGATCTCCTATATTGAGGCTTGGCATTCCAATCACCTGACCAAGGAACAAACAATAAAAACAACAATTAATTTCTTTCCACAGAGGGATAATTCAACTTCATATTACAGAAACTTTGTATCTTGGAAGACAAGGGGATCCAACAGGAGTCTAGTGTTCTCCACTGGCTTATTCCAGTGAACTACTATTCTTGGCTTATTCACTTGAACTACAATTAAACAACATTCCCAGATTCTGTTCAGCGAAAACTAACATTTTTCTTTTTTTTTTTAACAATTTAAAGGAACAAACTGTCTGCCAGCAAATTTTCATGTTCCGTGACTTAGAAATACCCAAACACCTGCATTTGTAGATTTTCTTCTCTGACTCTCAAGTAAAATTTTCCACTGGACAGAAGCTTTTCTCCTTCTCATTCAAATACAGTAAAAAAGTGTTTGTTTCTATCACAGTTCAATTTCTGACATCAATATGACATTAATAAAAGCAACCAATATGCAGCAGATAAGTAGCAAAGTACCAGCTACTTCTCTCCCCCAGCACTCACCAGAGCAGGTGAAAATGTGAAACCTCAGACCTTCTCCTAATGTGGACTTTTAGTCTGTACAAATGTTTGCATATCATCACCTGTCACACACTTACAGGGAACCTACTTTTAAAAGCTAAACAAAACATATGCAACCCTTTTCACCTTATGAGCAGAAAACTCTATTAAAATATGGAGTATTTGTTATAAACTCACTAAGCCAATACTGGCGCTTCTGAAGTTGTTTCACCTGGAAAGTATAAGACCAACTACACAAAGGAAACATTGTTTTAACAGGACCTCTCTGCATGGTGATCACATCCAAAACTAAGCTTACTATCATCAAAACCAATGTCTTTACAGTCACTTTCCTATCATTACGAGAGACCTTTTAAGGAAGAACATTTATTCCTGTAGTGCCCAGGGTTAGAATGTTGCCATGCATCAGATATGCTCCCATCACTCTGATCCAAGTAGGAGCTTCCCCCTGTACATTCAGCTCTGGCTCTTTACAAGACCCGTGCAATCCCTTGCCAATGCTTACATGCAGTGCCAAGCACTAAAGATTTGGCACTCAAGACAATTTTCCCACTGAAGAGGCTGGTATGTGAGGTGTGACACACTACCTTTGGGCAGGTGATCTCAGTCTGCTGGATCATGATAAGGGCAGATGCAATGAGAGCTCCTTGACGCACGTAGTTCACAGGATCATTTGTCATTGGCTCAAGCAAATTGATTGCTTCCTAAAATAAATGAAGAATTACACAGTCATAGAGTTAATACTATTTTTAGGATGCCAGGATTCAATTCTCCCATTGAAGGTTGTCAGATTGGTTCGATCAGATATGCTTTAAAACATGTTTTGCCTGTTCTTGGCAAATGAAGCAGAAATCTGTATTTCTGTAGATTTTAAACTAAAAATTGTGAAGAAAACCAACACTAAAAACAAGTGATGGATGGGTGGATGGAACAAGATCTACCTGCAGTAACAGGGCAACAGCTAAACAACAGGTATAAGCAACAGATGCAATCATCACGTTAGATTCCAAATTCTTGGCCTTACACATTATTCTTATAACCTGTAGTATTTAGCATCATTTAAATAATCTCTCCTTCAGAGTGCCCTTCTGTCCATACTTAAACTGAGGATATGGGCAAATGCAGCTGACTGCAGAGTGCCAGAGACTCCCAGGGTGAAGCTGTTAAAAACAAGTCCATTTTAATACAGAACAATATTTCAAAGAACCACTTCTAAAATAACATCATGCCTTCACTAAGACTGCTTTTGCCATCTGAGCTATGTTGGAGGCTGTGCTTCTTCACCTGAAGGTGACTCATTCACTCTTTGGCAAGTATCCAGTACCATGGATGAAACACCCACTATGACAAAAAGCTGAACTTTTTGATCTCCAAAACTGAATATATTTGGGCCTTCAAAACCTACTAATAGAAGCTCTGAAAGACAAGTCTCTGTGTAATCAGATGGTTTAGGTCATCACACAATGTATCTGGAAATAAAACAAGACTCATTCTTGCCACTAAAAGCCTTTCCACTTAAATTAACTTGTCAGATGCAGCAGGTTAAAAATAACTAACTCCTTGATTCCACCTTTCACTTGAGAATAAAGCAACCTGGATAAAAATAGGACTCTCAGATTTGCTTTCAAATCTGCATGCTTTAGCTACTAAAGATGGCAGGCAGTGCACGTCAGCATTCTGTGCTTTTTGGCAGCACAAACTGACACTCAGCAGCGCTCACGTAAGAGCCACAGATCAAGTGTTTAATACAGGAAGAGATGAGACAGATAAGCAAGAGATTTATCAAATATTCAGAAGCATGACATATTATTTTGTCTGTGCATCTGTTCTGAAACTGCAGTTCTGTTCCACTACAGATTATTATACACATGTGGGAGAAGCAGAGGAAGCTTATTCCCAAATTTACTTACTGCTTGTTCCAGTGAGTGCTCACTTCTAACAGCAGAAGCAGGAATCCTAGGTCTGTTACCATCCATGAGAATTAACCTTCACTGATTCTTATAAAGCGAGAATAAAATGTTCTGGCTGCTAATTACACTCCTGACCCTACAATAAATGTAATTAAATTTCATTGCATTTGGCTTTACTATATGGATCTTCCATGAATCGTGTATCACACGAAAGATGAAAAGAGCTAGAAGTTAAGCAAGACACCTGCTGTTTTCCTGACACTCCAAGGGCAAAGGAGTATTGATTTTGGAGTACTGAAGATACATTTAAAGTTCAGTGGCAACTTGACAATAAGTAAACTCGAAGAAAAGTTTTGAAGACAAAATTCCAAGAATGTGGCAGTAATGTATAAAAACATTCTAATTTATCTATTCTGTACAAGCAGGAAAAGAAACTCTATGCCCAGAAAAGTTAAAGAATTTAAAGTAGTGCTGTACTCCAGCTGGCTGGTAGAGTACATGTGTGAGAAATCCATCTGTATGTGTGATGTCTGAACACAAATGTGTCTGTGGAAGGAGGGAGCAGGAACAGTCTTGGCCACAGATGCTTTTTCCTGGCCCTTACCTTGTTTCCAGTGCCTGCACAGCAGATCCCCAAAGCCATGGCAGCCCCATAACGCACGTGTGGATTGTAGCTCTCTGACAGCAAAGAAACCACGCTTGGACACTGCTCTGGAGTCCTAGAGAAAGGCAAAAAAAGAGTATTGTTTATTATTAGTGTTCTTCAAAATATGGTATTGTGCTTCAAAAGATGGTGACTTCACTCTGCTCATACCTGAAAATTTCAAATTGTTCTTCCACACTGTATGTTTGTTCATTTCTCAAAACTTAACCAGAGGGGAGAAACAAATGGGCTAAGAGAACAGATTAATAAACAAATTGATAAACTTCCCTATCACTGCAGAAAATCACACACAGTTCCCACTACTGAAGTCTTCCTTAGTGCTTATTTTCTGCCTTTAAAAGATCACCCAGCAAAATGATATATCTATTGAGGCTGAGGTCTTTATCTCCAGAAATCATGCCTTTTTGACAGGATTTCCACTAGCAGAGGTTTACCCTCCACGAGACACACAGTCCTGTATCTCCCATCAGCAGACACAAAACTCACCTCCAGTATTAAATCAGCCTTCAAGGTTGGTGGGTCCCAAACTCCCTTTTGCAATCACAGCTTCTACCAGCTCCTCCTCACCCCCACCCACTGCTGTAAATCACAGCACGGGGGGAAATGCTGATACAACACACACTTCCAATCAGTTTATGAGCAATGTCTACTGCTGCCTCCTTAAAATGTCATGCTGGGCCTACTGCTGCCTTTTAAGAGATCTGAAACAGGTGTATATGCTCTATGCATCACCAGCTGGGAATCAGTGGTCACAACAGAAACAAAACTTCCAGCCCAGTGCTGGAAGATGAAAGAGAGCCTTAATTTCCCACAGCCAGAAGCATATATTGCTAATGCAAACAGCTTTGCAAATACTGAGTATTTCTGAAGTAGTGCAGGACTCGCAGGTGTTAATATATTGTTTTACTTCCTGTCTTCATGGTCATATTTATCCCTCCTTTAATTCTGACGCCACACAAACCACTCCATAATAACCAAATACTGCCAATTTCAGCACATCCAGACTCATGGCAGGATGAACACAAGAGCAATGCAGGAATGCACTTGGTAAGTAGACGCTCACAAAGAAGAAAGATGTAAAATTATAAACTGTAAGTGATTTCATTATATTTGTTTATAAGACTGAACATTATCTGGGCTCTTCATGCCATCTCACTGTGTCTTGCAGCCCAGACTAGCATTTTAATGGTCACATTCACAATCCTATAAGCAGTCCTGCTAGCCATTTACTTCTGAAATAAACTGATTTCAGACTAATATGTACCTAGGAAGAAGCCAAGAGCACCTTAGTTTTAGCTTCCTTTCTTACATTGGCTACACTGAAAGATGTAGATTGGAGGGTAGCAGCAGTACCTGTTCATACACAGGAATTATAAAATCATGTAAAATCATTGCCTGTCAAGGTACTCAACAACTCAACAGAGAGAAAAACCACTACAGAATATACTCCAGCATGGGTTTTATTTAAATGAATAGCTGAATCATAAAAAACAGTAATGAAAAAGAGTTTAAGCAATAATCTAGTTCATTCTCTTCTTTCATTTTGATGGGGGACAGAAGATGTTCACATAATGACACACTCATACTTCAATTATGCTCTATACACATAATCAATTAATTACCACTCTAGCTATTCCTGTTTCAACACCTTCCCATGGTCTCCTCTGACAACTAGCCCTGAATTCCTCTTTGCACTCCTCTCTCCTACTCCAGCTGATTACAGACAGGCAGCACCACCACACAGGCTCCCGTCCTGCTCCAGAAGTGCTGGAGGGACCCAAAGGCACCCAGGCTTCTGAGGCTACTCAGTGCCTCAGCAGTAATGGCAGCAGCATCCACATCTCACCCCCACCTACCACTGCCATCTGAGTCTTCTCAAAGCATCCACATGGGGAAAGAATCCCATCTACCAAGATTAACTTACAACCCCCCTGGCCTTGAACAGCAACAAAAAAAGCACCACAAGAGAGAAGGTAACACAAAGCTGCTGGAAACTGCTGTCTTTCAGATGCAGTCATGATGACAAATGTTAAGAAAGGGAGAAAAGCTGTGCAACTGAACAATTCTGTCACGCCCTGTGAGTGAAGATGACTAACTAAAAGACACATGTAAAACTACCTATCAGTCAAATAACAGCTAAGACACTGAAAATGTGTTTTTCAAAATGAGCTGATGTGGAGACCAGGAGACACAAATCCTATAATAAATGAGGCCAAGCATTCAGCTGCACAGAAAACTTCAGCTCTTGCACAAAGACCCTTAACACCTTTATGTTTGCTTTACTTCAGATAATGTTAAACAGGCAGACTGTGAGTCAAAGAAGAGAAAAACACTTTCTGGCAAAGATGTGATTATGCACGCTGAAGCATTAATCATTAAATTCCTGTTATGAAAGCTGGATTTTATAGAATCATTAACTTGGACACATATTTGTGTCTGCAGGCTCAGAAGTTCTAACACAGTTTTTATTATAAAATCAGGATTAATGTACACTAATTGATTTTTGAATTCTTGGCCAGATTTCAATTATTTTTGGCCATTATTTGAAATATTTTTATCTCAAATCTATCCATAAAACAGTCAAACGTTTTGACAGGAAGCTTTCCATAAATCTACTTTGGGAGTTGCAGCAACTTAATGGGTCCCACCAGTTTCCTCAGTTTTCTCAAAATCTTAATCTTCAAAAAATGTCTTCTCACTTAACAGAGATCTAGAAGGCATATGAAAAAGTAGGAAAGAGTCTTGCAAAAGTGTGCATCAGAGGAACAGGACCACAGTGCATAGGAGCACTGTTGCCATCAATGCTTAAGCAGTAACGTTTGCTTACTCCTTTATAGCTGAGATGTTTTACAAAGTCCTACACAATATTGCCAAAGGTCAGCTCATATAAACCCAAACCCACACTCCATAAAATTTATAAAACCCAAAACAATTCTGTCAAGTGATCAAAAGAAAAGTTAAAAAGCCCTCATAAGCAGTCACAGGCTGCAATTGTGCTCCCATGGCATTACTTCCACCTGGTAATCCAGTTGGGAACTATGTTTAAAGCATAATCATGTTCTCCTTCCCCTGGCCCTTCACTGAGAGCACAACCCCTGAAGATGCTGATGTGACATTCAGCACAATCCAGAGGGACAGTCCTCCTGCTGATGGAGGAAGTTTTTGCTTCACTGGTACCAAGCCCCACGCAGGCTCCCAAACCAAGTCCATCCTTCTGGCTCCCGGCTGGAAACCTCCACCCCTCTGTTGACTTCTGATGGCTCAATCAGTGTGGTTACAGACTGAAACCTCTGGTGGGAGATGAAGAAATAATGAAGAGTGTGAGAAATCTTAATAACACTACCAAAAAAGAGAAATGGTTTGTCACAACTCACACTCAGCAATCTACTACTCCTACTCAGTCCTAATACAGATATCTGTCATTACTGCAAGTTAAACACAGAAAATAAAATCACATGAAATACCAGAATAGCATTCGGAGATTCAATGCACAGAAGTTTTATCTCCAGACACAAATTTTTCCTCCCCTCTTTAAAGTCACAGTAAAAATTCTAAGCCTGAAGTAGATTTAATATATTTTGAGGACAGAGGCAATGTACAATAGTCCTCTAGCGTGACCTTCCCATAACACAGTCCAGTAATTTCATCTTAAAATTTCTACATTAAAGCCTAAGGCATGTCTCAAAACTGAGCCGTGTATCTTAGAAAGATAAGCAATGTCTATATTTTAAAACCAAATTATCTTTAATGCACTGGTTCCTTCCTTTTTTCCTAACACTGGTTTTACTCAAGCAGTTTGCTTTTGCAATTACACTTTACTACAACAGCAAAATGAGGACAAAAAATTATTTCTTTCATTTTAATCTGAAAATTGCTCAGCTGCTCCTACATAAGCCATGAAACCACAGACGTCAGTGAACCCAGACCTGTACACAGAAAAACCCCAACATCATAACTAGCTTCAACTTTGTTCTGTTACCAGGAAACTAAATGAATAAAGAAGCCAAAAATCTCAAGAAGTTTCTTCCATGGGACTTCAACAGTGTAGTCAGCTACAGCTTTGTTTCCACCCTACATCAGGGTAAGTTTTACTGTTGTGATAAATGGGCTGCAGATGAAGGACTTCCTCTAAGATCAAGTTTGGTTTGTTTCAGAAGTCAAACAAAATCATAAAGAAAAATAAAGATGCACCAAGACAGCAACAAGATTCTCAGCAAAACATACCAGCTAGCATTTTATTAGTTTTACTCACCAACTGGTTGCTCTTGAAACCTCTGCAAGAAACAAACATCCTACACTATGGATTTTGAACCTTCCCAGAAACTAGAACCAGTGAAAACACAGAGGTGCTGCCTGACTCCTGCACAACTGCCTTAACCTCAACTCCTAACTCCTTTCTGGGGCTGTTATTAATTGGATATATAAAAGGATATTTATATACATATAAATGTCATATTGTCTCCACAAAACTACACTTAACTTGTAAGTAGCCTAGAATTTTTGAGAAACCAAAGACAATTTTGAATTCTTCATTACTTCCAAAGAGAGACCAAAGAAAACTTGTCTTGAGCCTCCAGTGCACAAATTAACAGAATGAGAACCAGGATGTTGATTGTTAACACAGAGTAACACATAAAACCCCCACCCAGGTCAGCTGGACACAGGAGGAGGTCAGATTCCCTTTCTATCCGTGGTGTTGACCTAAACTGTTTCTTCTCTGAAAGCCTTTACAATTGCAGCAGCTGCAGATACCATAGTCCTCAGTAGGCTTTGCCTGCAAGAGCCTTATTGGGCTACTGGATGTTGAGGATCACATTTGCATACACTGGCTCTTAACAATCCACTGTAATCTTTTTTCCCCACAAGGCACGCAACAAGATAAACTAAAAACTCAGACTGCCGTATCTTGGAGCACATTCCACTTCAAGTGTCTTAGATCACAGACCAGTTAAAAGCACATCCTTGGAGAAGTTTATCTCCAGTCCACTAAGCTGCACATCTTCAATGCATTAATGCACTGAAGTTAATAATAGTTAATGCATTGCTGCAATTTTTCTTTATATTTCAGCAATTTTTAAACATGAAACCCCACATAAATATATATATATGTATAAATATATGGTAGCCTCAGTAAGTAAATATACAGAATACTGAAAAAAAACCCATCACACTTGTGATTGAGACTAAGAATGGAAGCATCTGAAGCATCACCAACATGCACTTATTTTTTTAGTCTAAATATTTAAGGACTATAGATTTCATTGAAAGTGAAATGTTAGTGAGTTGAAGAACAATGTCAAATATATCTTCTAAATTCCTCCTTCAGTGTCCCCAGTCATATTTCAAAAAGTTCTAATTTTTTATAACTTTTTTAAACTATTGGTGATGAATTAATCATTTTATACAGAAGTATTTCCACAAGTTGTTTTAATGGTGTACTGGCAATTTAAAAAATAAAAAAAGCTTAACAGAAGTTTCATTTCATCCATGAATGAGTTAACAAAGGAGAAATGCAGATACTAACTGCACAGTTTGCAGTCTTCTGGAGGAAGAGACAAGCAACAGAAAGGGAAATATATAGAAAACAGAAAACCTGCAGAGAAAAATGCAACAAACTGATATATTCAGTGTAGACTAAACATTCCATCTTTATCTGGACAAAAATGATCCCAGCTATTCCCAAACCAGGAATTTCCTGCAACTAGCTTATGTACAGCATAGTAGATAAACTTAGGGGATATGTACTGACTGAACAGCACTCACCAGAGACAGCTCATATCTGATGAAGCCATGGCTCTATAAAATAACACTGGCAATTTGAAAACCAAAGTAACAGCAAGGGATGGGAAATAAAAATAATATCTATGTATGGTTCAAATATTCCATTTACAGTGGACCAGGAGTGGGATCTAGCATGATTTAAGGTTTGCCATCATTAACACAGAACAGCTGGACACAGGGGCAGGACAGTGGCCTGCACAAAAAGCCTGGCCAGAAGATACAGTGAAGGCCCTGCTGCAGGTGATAGATATAGAGAAGGATGTGTTTCTCAAATGATTCAAACCTGGTGAAGGTCAGAAAACATCACAAAGGGCAGGTATGTTTTTAATCTCTCTGAAATTAAACAATGTACCAAAGAGGTAAAAATGCTTGCAATCCAACATACCACTAAACTTGCATCATCTTCTGCAAGTTCCTAAGATAATTTGTTTTATCTGTATTTTAAAAATAATTTCCTTTTCAATTAGATATAAATGTATTAATTAGCTTTCATCAAAACAATCTGCAGTAAAAACTTCAAGTACAGCTAGATTAACGGCAGGATATCCTTCAAGATTTATAAAATATAAACCAGAAGTTGATGAGACATAGGGAAGCTTATGAAAAAACTGAATCCAAATGCTCATTAGCCAAATAAGGTATTGTCCTGTCTCAATTTCCACTTTTTATATGTTTTTATGTGCTCTGCTCTCTCATTATTGTCAGTGGTGACAATAAGGGAGGTGGCTAGACAAGGAAACAGCATTACCATAGCTGGATTAATCTTTATTTTTGTAATATATACTTTTCTGATGAATAAAGAAATCAATACTCAATTTTAAATAATACAGCATGGAAATCTCATTGACAGTTTCCTTTAAACAGGAAAATAAGGAACATGTGAAGACCTCTGAAAATTCTGTTGTATCATCTGAATACACTCCAAGTATGTTAATTTCTGACAGCAGCCTTCTCTCTTTGGCCCCACATTACCTGCATTCTAGAGATAGGTTTTTTTTTTATTTTTAAATTAAATATAAATTGATGCACAGTTCACTGAGGACTTGATTTCCAGCTGAAGGCTGGTAAGCACTAGAAATTCATGGAATGTAATGGCTGGTGTCACATACAGGGTCAGACCATGATCTCATGGGTTCTTCTGGCTTTTACTCAAGGACTTATTACACAATTTTGCAGCTAATGTCCTTGGAAGTGAACTCTATTTCCATTTTAATGCAGAACTATAAGATGACACTGAGGCTATACACACATCTCACTGAAAGCTGGAAGGTAACGAAAGAGAACACTCAGGGTAATAAAAAGCAGCTGCAGAAGGAAAGTTTTAAAGTAACAGTGCACACAGCTAAAATAAGTGTGCTAGACAATACTTTCATAAAGTTAGGCAAGAAAAAACCTGGAGTGTTTACAGGGCTGCAGAACATTTTAGGGTTAACTGTGCTTCCGTCCAGAAAGCAAGTGAGCAGAAGAGCCCAGAGAGCGAGCAGCAAGCAGACAGACAGACAGACACGCTATGGTGCACAGAGACAGAATTGCTGTAGTGTGAAGGGTCATTTCCAGGACCTGCCCATCCTGATACAGCCACGGGGAGCACACACTGTAGTGCTGGAGCAGTGAATCAATTAACCCTCTCTGTCTCATTTCCAGTCAAACCCCCCACCCACTCACTTCCCTGCTTTTCAAACACTGCAGCTGGATACACTGGAAGGAGTAGATCAACGAACAACTTAGCCGCAAATTGTGGGCTCTGCTTATGAACAAAAAGAGAACTGCACACAGACTCTGCTGATCACCTAAATAGAATCAACAAAGAATGGAATTTAAAGAACAGCAAAAGAGAATACAACCTTATTTCTATCCTTTATTACACATGGTAAGAATTATTCTTCTCCTTCATTTCCGTGTTGGAGAAAATACCTGGATAAGAAGAAATACAGTTTTCCCAAAACCGAAATTCTTAACCTTTGTGATAGAAGAAATGTGCTAAAAAAAAAGCACACAAAGAGACAAGCTTCTCAACTATTATAAAAGCTAAAAGCAAATTAACAACTTGTTTTCCAGAAAGTAGTGAAAAACCTCAACTTTCACCATATGATGAAAAAGAAAATTATAAAGGATCTTCCTGGATGCAAAGTGAACTCTACTAAAATGCAAGAGAAAGAGGTAAGGCTTTCTTCACCTGAAAACACCAATGCATCAAATCTTCTCAGTAAATGAGCATTTTTCAGCTTAATGTCAGGACGGTTGTTTGAGTCTCTGCTTGAAGGGGGAAATGCCAGCCTTAAGTCTTTAGCAGAGTTGACAGAGAGAAAGACAGAGGGAGAGAACGGGTTGTACTTAATAAAAGCCTTACTCAGATTACAATAACAAGCATTTTACTCACCCCCACCCCTTCAAGTAATGGGTAAATTTAGATGTCTCAGTTCGATAAATCTTTACGGTCCCCTTGAGACTGTCAGCAGTGTTTTATTATCTGTAGCTTCCTGACCCTTACCTGATAAATTAGGAAGTGTTGAGATTAAAACGGAAACCTCATACATAATTTCTGAAGATATTTTTGGGGTTACCCTCTGAGGAGAAATAGGATTCTTAATAAGGGGAAATATGGGAACTGCTGTCTGCCTACGCACAGGCTGCTGGAGACTAGACACTCGGGAGAGGAGGAGTTGCACATACACAACTCTAGCATCTGCCGCTGCATCAGTTTGTACTCAGGAGCAAATCTACATAGACTGCACCTAAAAGGAATAATTTTGTTTTCAGATTCATCTATTACCCTTAACTGC
>VWYI01021864.1:234-23601 GCA_013399455.1 Anthoscopus minutus
TAGGAAAGCCTTATCTGGCCAATTTCAAGTACTCTTTCCTTCTGTCATCCCAAGGTAGGTTTGAAAGATTCCTGATCAGCATTTGTTCTGGTTATTAAACCAAATTGTATCAGTCTCAGGAGTTCTACAGGACTTCTGCTGATCATCCTGGGATGTAGGAGACAATTTTTCTTTCTTCATCATTCGTGAGATGCAGAAAGAGGCAAGGAATACCATAATCTAAATACTTACTAAATGGCTACAACTACAGGAGTTCTGTTTGGCTGGGGGCAGTTATTATTTTAGACCTTATGGATGTTTAATGTCTTCTCAAGTACTAAAAATTAATTTTTCCTCCAGGTAGCCAGTTAAGAAAGAATTTCCATAAATATCAGATTGGCAGAAACTGCACTGCCTGTAATATGTAGAGTACCTGGAGCAGATATTTGTGTGAAAGCACAATCAGATGCCCATCTGATTTAAGAACTTGGTTGCTGGAAAGAGCATGCAGCAGCAAAAGTAGTTCCTAATAGTTCTTTGTACTTAAATATCTATTTCTGTTCAGTTTATGTCTCCAGTATGTCTGTTAATCATAACTGTATTTCCATATGGGGAAATCATAGCTGTAATTACATCTGATTGATTTACTTGTATTTGTATTTGTAGAACACCAAAACCTCCTAAATTGACAGACTGTATCTGAACACATTCTCCCTCAATATTTTAACAAGGAAGAGACTGCTATTTTATTTCCTTAGGCTATCAATAGTCTATTATATTGTCTTAGCATTATCCCATTTTGTGATTTATAATTTAGTATGTGAGTTAGCATACAATTAGGATTCTGTTTTTCTGAACTTTTGGCAGCTCTAAGCCATCCCCACTGTCTTTCCTAAATAGACTGCAACCAGTGAGTTTTAATATCCGGTCATGTGAGTCATACCACTGTTACAAAACTGTAGCCATACAGAACTGTATTGCACAGTTGATTAATACTATATAGCTTAAATTTATTTTTCTAAATTTGTACTTTTAATTTCTCAGATTCTCAGAATGGTTTTAGGAACAGATTGTTTTTCTCATTCTTATTCTTGATATCTCAGTCCTTTTCTGTTTGTTCATATGAATTTGAAAGTTCTGCATAGACTACACCTTCTTTCTTTATTCACAATGGTGGAAATAGTTCAAAAGCCACCCTTTCTAGCTTCCTAGAAAAAACATATCTATCCTTTTCTAGAGTAGTTTCCTGGCAATAAAGATAGTTCTCCACATTTATGTTACAGCAGAAATAGCCCGGTTGCATGGGAGTACGTCCAGGAGAGGATTAGGGATCAGGTAGGGCAGCTACACATGCCTGTGCCTGACCTCTGTATCTTTGAATTTATGGTAGGTAGTATTCAGCTGGTATGAAGATGAAGCTTCCCACCTGGATATATGGTAAGTAAAACTTGCAAACAAAATTTTGTTATAGTAAAAAGGAGACAAACATGTATTAAAACAGCCAGACTCATGACTTGGAATTAAGAATAGTCTTTTCTTTTTTGAATTTCAATGAAATGGAGTTCAAATATGTGCCTGGTCATATTTCAAATGTTTTGCTATTAAATGGATGTTTTCAAAAGTTGCTTGCTCGAAATGAGAACTCAGAAATTATTATTTCTCAATAAGACTGTGAGAAACTGACTTTGTCACAGGGAGCTGGTGGAGGGCACTAAGAACTGCATTTTGTTCAAGCAACCAGTGAGCAAGTTTCTTAAAAATGATAATGTTAGCACTTTTGCTTCAACAGAAAAGTGAGATATGCTTTATGTTTCTGACTGGTGTATAAAAAGGCTGTGCTTTTACAGAGTTTTACAGTACTTTACTAAGACAGAACATCACATACAAAATATGCTATGTACCAAGGAGGTTTGACACTTTGGGGAAGAGGACTTTTCCTCTTCCTGCTTGTGAGCATGGTCAGTCAAAGCTCTAGGGCTTCTAGGTTTCTTTCACAGACTCATTTCATAAAGGCTGATACTGAATTCAGAACTCCTTCTAGATGTGTTATGAATGTAGGTACAAGCACTCTTGCAACAGAATTCAAATTCTTCAACCAAACCTACTAATGAAGGAAATTGTTTTTGGTTTGATTCATGGTAAATCATGTATATGTTAAAAATTAAATGCATACAAAGTTGAAGCTTTGACTACCCTGCAGCAAGGATTCTGAACCTGGTGGTAAACATGAGGGAAAAGATGCTCCTGTGGTATTTTGCAGCCTCTCCACAAGCCCAGGGAGGCAGAATGTGCGTGTGTGTATATGGTGAGATGACTATGATGTGTTTTGTCTTTTATGGAACACCGTGCAAACGTTCTGAAGCCCTCTAACTGCAGCATCCAGTAGCAGCAAAACAAAAATGTCTTTCTGGTCAGCAGCGCAGACCACATGTGTGGTGTGTTGTTCACTGCTCCTGCATAAATGGAAAGGGGAAGGAACTGGATGTGAAACACCTTTTGCATATAACAGCATTTAAAGAAGATATTTATATAATACAGAAGTACAGCACTCTGTGTATGTGCTGCTGAATGGAAAGAGCTGTTATTTTCAGGCGGAAGCTCTTTGGGGTATATACTATCTGTATATGGGGGGACACGAATTTAGAGTAAACCCATGATCAGAGCTAGTGCTGAGGATCAAAACCTCATTTCATTGTGTGCCAGGGGTACTCCAGACATCTGTACAGTTGTAAAGAGAGCCAAAGGGTTGTAGATGTACTTCCTCTTTCCTTCTGTTGATGGAAGAAGAGCTCATGGGAGCCCCTAGTAAGACAGTCCAGCAATGTTTTCTTGGTCTTGGAGGTTATTTTTGAACAGAGATATATTAAAGGTCATCACTTCTTTGTTCTCTGTGCATATGTGATGTGGCTTTGAAAACAGGCTTTTCTGCTTTGTTTCACAAAGTAATAGCATCCTTGTAATACAGATGTAATTGCTATACATAAGCCCATAACTATTGAACAAGGCCTCTTTCTTGAAGAAGGAATCCATCATTTTTAGGAAAAAAATTATTTTTGATTTACCTTTTAATTTGGTTGAGTAAGAGTTAGGTTTGACAAGAGAGTAATTAAACTGTGGTAACTTCATAAATTCAACTGAACTGAGTTGTCCTTTGTATGTGAATGT
Organism: Anthoscopus minutus; assembly: GCA_013399455.1. Lineage (NCBI taxonomy): Eukaryota > Metazoa > Chordata > Aves > Passeriformes > Paridae > Anthoscopus > Anthoscopus minutus. The sequence continues at coordinate 3,379 of VWYI01021864.1, forward strand.
TATCACGAGCTTTCATGATACTTTTCTTTCTTGATTTCATGCATCCTAAAAATATAAGCTAACTGCAGTTACAACAAATAGCATTCTTCAGTCTAGGATCAGGCTCTGATTGTTTTAGTCTTACTGAGTGGCATCTTCATACTTCAAATTTTGATGCTAATTTTTAAGAAATACAATTAGAAAAATTGGTCCAATGAGACCAAAAGTGCAAGTACCTTATATATAATATTAATGCAGAATTCACATTAACTTGTGTCCTTTGCTTTTTATTCCATCCCTGAGAACAGTCAAAGTCCACCTTCTCTGTCCCTTGCGACCTGTAGTAAGCATGAAGAGCCAGACTTAGCTTTCTCAAGGATGGACATCACACATACCTCCTTCAGCCTCTCTTTGTATGCCACTTGTTCTAGGCCTCAATAATCTGGAAGCTGCTCTCCAGACTTACTCCAAATTGAAAGCTTTCAATTTCCATCTTGTGCTTCCTCCACTTTTGGGCTTGTCAGAACTGCAATGTGCCCTGAATATGGAGAACAATCTCCTCCTCATCCTAGTGACTGTGTGCTTGCTGAGACAGCCCATTCTTCTCTGTGAGGGCACACCACTGACCCTGTCCTCCTCTTTCTTCACCAACTCCCTGAGAACCTCTTTTCCATGCAGTCAGATCCTCTCCCGTGCTACTGTGTGTGCTATTGCCTCCCAGCTGCAGGACTTCGCATTTCACTTCACTGAACTAAATGAGATTTTCATCAGCTGGTCCCTCCTATCTGTCTGGATCCCTCTGAGAAGCAATCCTTTCCTACAGTATCTAAACTCTTCTCGCAAATACCCCGGGAGCATGTCTGAGACCACTCTTTATCCCACTGTCCAGCTAATTAGAAAAATGCCAGAGTATCAAATGCTAAGGAACTCAACTCTTGACTGGACACCAGTTTGTACTGCTGATCACCCCCAAAAACCTTTGGCCCCAGCAGTGCAGCCAGTTACTAGCTCACTATATTATCCACCTGTGCAAACTGTATCTCAATAGTTTGTGTGATATTACAGCACCAGCAGCACCAGCATATTTAAACTCCCTGCCACCATTTCCTTACACATTTTAGATGCATGGGTCTCATGAGAATTTTCTCAACTTGATCATTTCCTTTATTCATGAGCTGTGGCAGAGAACATGTTCACTCTCTGGTTTTATCAGATTGGCAGGGAAAGCTTGGGTTAAGTGCTTATTCTCTATTTTTCAGTCAATGACTGCAATCACTGACTTGGCTGTTGGCTTCTCACCTAAGATGTAGTTGTGGCTGAAATCAAAATTTGCAGTGATGTATGGGGTCTGTGAGATGGCAAAAATTAGAAGGCCAGGTTTGATTCTAACAAATGTGGATTTTGCCCTAAAAAGAGACATCACTCAGGACTTGGCCTGCCTGAGCTCTGCATTTCCAGTCTTTGCTTAAGATTGCAAAACCATCCTCAATGTTTTCTTTCTGGCTGGCTTGTAAGAACCCTCAATTTCTTGCAGGAACAGTGGATTTGCTTTGATTTTAAGGTGTCTAGACTTGACAAATGTAAAAGTTTCTTTATTGGCTAATTCCCATTCTGTTAACTCAGGTGCTTAAACAGCAAATGAACTACAAAATATGTTCTAGTTGAAATCAGGCTATTATGTCCTATGTGGATATGGGAGTCACTAAGGTGCTCTGCGAAGAGGATAATAATACATTTATCTAGACATAGCCACCTGCAAGATGTGGGATCTCCTGAGAGCTTCAAAAGTGAAGTAACCTGATTATAAAATCAAAATATTTGGCTGTTCTAGTAGAAATCAGTGCTGACATTACAAGAAAATATTTCTTTGTTCTACTGATTTATTTTCAACAAAATGTGTGGCTTGCTGAGCTTATCTGCTTGCAGCTGACCTTTAACAACAAGCACCTGTATCTATGTATGTGAAGCACCCACTTCACCCTCCTGTCTACAAACTCCAGCTGCCTCCTCTGCATATTTGGTAAACACTTTAAACTACTGATTTAGGGAACATCCAGTTTCTCAGCAGCAGGGACTTGTCACCAAACACATTTCAGTTCTTTGTTCATTGTGCTGAACAATGGGGTGAGCCTAAATTGTCTGGATGCTTCTGCTCAGGTGAAGGGTTTAAGCATCACTACCTGTCCTTGTGTTTGCAGTGAAAAGACACTGACCACAAAAGTGCCTGTGGAGAGCAGACAAGAAACCTTGTAACATCTGATATCTGCATAGCTCTGTGGCAGACAAGTTGCCCTGCATGGTGTCTGTGGCCCATGTCCACCTTAACTTCTGTGCTTCATTCTGTGATGCGTTCAAACCAGCAAGTGCCACATTAATCCAGCACTTGATGCTCTTCCACCTTGTCTGAAGCAGTGGGACAGGTCATGCATCTATCAGTCCTTCCCAGACCAAATATGAGTGTTTGAAGGCCAAAGATTCTCTGCAACGTCCTTTTCTGTCTGCTTACTGGGAAGGCTGAGACATACTATCTCTCTACCTACTCCCTCATTTTTGCAGCCCTTAAACTGCCTGTGAGAATGGTGTAGGAGTATGCCCAGTTATCAGAAGGTTTTTGAGAGCTCACCCCATTGTGTGTAAATACAGTAGTTTCTGATATTTTGGAGGTTTTCTCACAGTCCCTAAATATTCCTACAAGTCTGGCCCACTGTGGCACCTGTGAAATAATTAATTTAAAGATTCCAACTGCTGCAGATAAGGATTGCTTTTGTCCTATAATAAAAACACAAAAGCTTCTCTTCGCTTGCTGTTTTCCCAGGTGATTAAATTCAAGAGCATGATTTATATGCAGATCAAGACACTGATTTTTAAGGATAGAAAAGTTTGTGGTGAAGGTTGTTCGTGTCTGAGAAATAAATTGATTATGTTATGCTGAAAGTAGGGTGTTACTTATTCAAGAAGCTGGATTTTGAATAATTATGTAAACATCTTGTTTCTGTTTCATTTTGACATTCATTCATTTGCAGCAAAAGGAAATCATGGTACCTGTCACCCAGATGCTGAAGTCCCATCTGTTCCATGCAAAGGGAAAGCCTGAGGAGATGCAGGTGTGTTTGAGTCACTCTTTTCCCACGTGTGTAAAGCTGTCCGTGGTTTGGAAGTTTGCCTCAGCAGGTTCAGTGCTGTGCATAGCAGTAGCCATTGTGAGCAAATTTGTTGATGTAGTGAGGTTCAGGTCTGCAACAATGAACTACATAGAGCTTGTAGTGAATTCAAACAATTTATTTTTTTTTAATGTGGACTTTGTCACCTAAGATTACATAGATTCTTAGAAGAAATAAGGAACAGCTCTAATCAAAAGGCTATCTATCTATTCTGGATAGAGTATTTGAGCTGAAACAACTTACTGTTTCATACCACCTCCATTAATTAGTTCCAGAATAGCAGAAATTGCTTTAGATGCTGTTTGTAGCAGTCTATAGCAAGCTTTCCCTGCTGAAGCAGAGAAGGACAACATACAGGCTGTGCAAAAAAACAGAGAAGAGGTTCTGGTATCCTAGCTTAATCAAACAGGAGCCAGAGAACTGGGAGTAGAGAGGTTTTGTTGCTTTTCACAGAACCACATTAAAATAAATAAACACAAGTATATATATTCAAAAAGTACCTGGCAGAGCCTCTGAAATACATTCCCCCTGGTTATGCTATAATGGTTCCTAAGAGGGTTGGAGATTCTAAAATCAGTTTGTGCTGTGATGATTCTGGGGAAAGTAGGTTAAATACAGTTCTTGATCTTGGCACAATATCCCATTAAGTTTCTTTTCTGTTTAATATTCTGATGTATAAATGGCTTAGAATCTGAACTGGAAAGATTCAGCACTTGGCTTTTTTGGAGAAGGTGATGCAAGAGCTGGAGGGGATACAAGGAGCATGAGCAAGTCTCAATCCATTTAGTTCTATGTAAGTAAGATACAGCAACAACATTTCCAACCTGAGTATTTTTTTATTAGAGCGCACTGCTGTAAATCTAGAATTAAAAGTCTTGACGAGTACTGATTAATCTGTTTGATCCTCCTCAAAGCAAATTTACAAACTGTCAAGTGCAGTAGAGTTCCTGCAGCATCTGAAGGGGGCGGAGGAGGGGCTGCGCTCCGGTCCGGGCACGGATAACCCGGGTTATCCGCGGGTACCCTCTGCGGGTACCGCCGCTAACTGCAGCGCCAGGCGCGGCCAGCGCGCACGGAAGCGCTTTGTGCATCCCTTCAGCGCGGCAAAACTCATTGCATCCCGCAGATTCAAGCGATGCTCCCCCAGAGAAGGGCTGGGAGCCACGTTTTGACCTTTTGCACCTTCAGGAGGGGCTGTCTGGTCTCTCTACTCAAGCCACTCTTCTGTTTGCAGGAACACTGCTTGCAATGTGCTTCTGCAAACACCACCCACTGCTGTGCTAGACTCTGAGACTGATGTTTCTAAAGTAGCAATTAATGTATGCAAAAGAATCCACTGGTGTTCAAACCTACACACTTTTATTTAATTATTTTATAAATCAACCTGTTGTAATGAGAAATGCAAATATTTATTTTCAGGTTGCATAGCTAATCTTTGTAGGAGCTCAGAAAATGATTTTTTTTTCTGCTTCCTTTTGTACAAACTTATCTTTGTACAAACCCAGGGCTCCAGATGTTATTAAGCTGCTGTCCTTTAGAACATTCTATGATGATGACACCTGTGTAATCTGAGATTATTGCCTCCCTGTTTTGATCACCAACTGTAAGAAGAATTTTATTGCTCACAATAAAAGAAAATCACTAGGACAGACTAGCGGTGACCTATCATTTTCATACCACTCACTTCTCTATGACATGAGCATATGCATGAAGCCCCATGAGATAAAAGAATGGGTGAAGGTAGCTCTGGGTGCAGCTGCAGCAGAGCTGCAGGTTGAGCTCTGTTGGTAGGTGCCAAAGGCAAGAGAATGTGAACAGCTGGAACATGGCACAACAGAGGTGGGACATGTGGCCCAGCTAGAGCACCAGACACACAGAAAATATGACAGAAGCTGAGGATTCAGCAGGAAGAGCCCAGACCCTGGAGCGCACAGGCTCACCTAACACCTGGGGGGTAAAAGCCCAGGCAGTCCTTTGTTCAAGACACTAACTCAAGTAATTATTTTTTTTGCATCATGATTAAATTATTCTAAGTACTTCTAAGTTGCTGCTAAGGGAACCCTGAGGCCTAGCCGGTGAGGAAACCTGGGCTGACCGTTTCCCCCCCCTGAGAGGGAAGTGAGTAGGGAGTGAAAGGGGCACCTGTCAGGTCACTGGAGTTGCCCATGGAGAATGGGTCTTGGTCCCAGAAAAGTCTCTGGGTGGTGTGAATATGACCCTTAAGGTGCCTCCTGGATGGTCAGACTGGAATGTTCCCTCAAAACTGGAAAATTAAACGTATGAAGAAACAGTGCACTGCCTTATCGAAAAACAATTTCAGCAGAAAGAAAACCAAATGCATTATAAAAACAAACGGTTGAAAATTAATAAGCTGAAGCAGAGATTTATATGCTCACTGTAGGATCAGTTCAGACACCGGTTCTGCAATTATGCCTTGCAAGGCGTTGCTTCACAATTTGTGGCAAATCTAGAAGGAAAATGAAAGATCTGGAAATATGACATGAAGAGACTTCCTGGATCAGCAGCTCCATCCTCATTAGTCATGGGCAGATATATTATGAGAGCACTTTAGAGCTAATTAGCTAGTTCCTCATTCCACTCTACAGGTAGGCTGTCCTCAGTCCCAGGCCTTGGGGGGATAGACACCTGGGCATAATGTGCTCCTGAGTGGTTTATACCTATTTCATTACTTGCCATAACTGTACTGTAGTCTTTGATTTAATGTATTTTTGGGCATGTTTTTTTTGTTTGGTTGGTTTTATTTTTTCAGGTTTTTTAGTTTGTTTTGGGGGGGTTATTGTTTTGGTTTGGTTTTTTCTGGATTTTGGTGGGGTTTTGTTTATTTGGTTGGCTTGGTTTGCTTTTTGTTTTGCTATTTTTTTTTTAATTCCCAACCCCTCCCCTCCCTACAGTCCAGCTACCACATCAGTTTGGGACAATCCTCTTCCAAGCACAAGCACACCACATTGAACTGTATTCAATTCCGTTATCTCTGTCAAGCAGCGACTTACAGTTCTTAAAATTTCTGATACTGAGCCAGCAGAGCAGGTTATCATTTCGTAATGCATGCCCTGGTATTCATCAGCTCCTTCATGTTTTCAGCAGCATTTTTAAACAAATATTTCTGGAGTGCGGGGGGCTAATTGTTTCCCCCTCACTTCCCTGAAACTTATTGGTACTTAACACCACTTTGGTATGGAAACCATCCTTCTCTCAGGTGCCACCAATTTACTGCTGCAACATGACTGCTGTTAGAGACCCCAAAATATTTGTGTGCTCTGTACTTCTCCCTGCTGGATGGGCACATTGGCACGGTTAGAGATTCAAACTCTCCCCCCTGACCAGCTGCAGTTACTGTTTGTAAAACTATTGTTATTCCACTAGATGGTAGCACTATCATTGCAGATGCTGGGATCTGCATTTTTGTTCAGTAACTCAAGAATAGCTCACTCATCTCATAATTTTAGCATTTTCCTTTTCGCTATACAGAATAAGAGATTTTGGCAAAACCGAGGAGACTTTAAAACTAAATCCTATGGAATCTGCATGTTGTGTGGGTAACAAATTGATATAGTTAGGAATGTCAGAGCTACAAAATGAAGCAAGGAGTTCTTATTTCAGGCTGGGTGAGACTTGTTCTCAGCCAGAAACAGTCAAGCTTAGCTCGACCCAAATGTAGTCTTCTTTTTTAACTTGGGCCACTAGCTTATATGAACCTCAAAGTTTTTAATCTTACCTGCTGAGGAAATATCACCCACAACCACCAAGCCAAAAAAAAAATATAAAAAGCATCCATTGGAGCATAAATGCACCCTGAGGTCCTGGGATTGTGCACTTTTGATTTAAATGGTAATTTGCAGATATGGCTTTATTCAGAAAACACATAAGAGAAGTCCTTTTTTTGATAAAAAAAGTCAAACATGTGCCTTGCTCTTTAATTTGCTTTAAAGATATGGCATAGATACATGAGATATATGAGGAAACATATTTGATTCTGGATTGGGGTAACTTTTGAAAAAGTCTCATCCTTATACAGAGATGAAGTAGAACTTAAATCAGTAACAGTAATTTATGTCAACATTTCCTTCAAATACAGACTGTGCTCCCTGTCTTGACTACCTGTGATTATGTACATATATCAAAACAGTTACAGTTCCGTGACTACTTACACTTCCATCTGTCACTGGAATTTTGAAACACTGACAATGGACAGCAAAGTGTCTGAGTAGATCCTCTGTTTATGCATAAGGCATATTTATGCCTATGGACACATTTTCTGCACTCTAGGAAATGGCTGGATCCTTTATCTTCTACTATCTGGTCCCCTTTACCCACTGCAAATGAACCCCTTTTGATAATTAGCTGTCTAGTCTTTGAATATTAGTTTTGAAAACTGTTTTTTCTGAAGAAGTATTAATTTTTGTACACAGAGTGATTTTTAGTGCTTAGGGATTCTTGCACTTACAGAGTAGCAATTTGGCTAAACACTGGCATTCAGGCATATAGAAATGATGATAAAGAATAAAAATATCTTATCTCAAAATTGCACAAGAAATATAGATTAACAGAATTTATTTGTCTCCTCCTAATTTGATCATAAAGCTGTGAAAAAAGTATTTTATCATTACACACTAATGACATTTTATTTATTTATGTAGTGTAGATAAGAAAGGATTTTACATCAACAGTTAGGCATGGATGAAGAAATTAAAAGTGATGGTGAAGAAATACAGCTTCTTTTTTTTATCTAAAGCAGTTTGTGCAGTGTCTGCTGAAATCTTATCAAATCAGAAACACCAGACTCATTGCATTAAATGGCTAATCGGGGAAATCTTTTCACAGTGACTTTTATGATGGCAGTTAGCTCTTTATATACTCTTCAGAGAGTCTAATGACATCCTAGTGTAATTAGATGCTCAACAATGAAAGCTTAAATCACTTAGATTTAATCAGACATGAAGTACTATGGCTGAGAGGTTTGGATTGTTTTAACATTAACTAATTTGTCTAAATATGACACTAACTGTCCTGTGCTCAGTTCCTTGATTGAGTTGAATGATGGTGGCATGATTCACTATATTACTTTATGTTTAATCAGCTTGACTTGTCTGAATGTCTTTGACATTTACAGATGTCTTTGCTCTAGCATACTCTTTCTCCTTGTGTTTTCCCAAAAGATACAACTTGAGAGACATTCAAATGAGTCCCAGTGATTTATTTCTCAGTAGACCTTCAAATGGACTCTGAGAATTAAATACTTTTCCCACCACTTCATGTTTTTTCCATTGTGAATAAGGAAAAATATTTAAATTTAGTCAATTTTCCTCTTTGAGGTCAAGTCTCCTCAGTCTCATCATTTTCCATCCAGAACTGACTCTTATGATCATGGCAAAGGGCATATAATTAGCTTATACGTGCATAATCATAAGATATTCCTGTCAGGTTTCTGGTAGTGGATGTTTGTATGTAATACAAACCATTACAGTTATAGTTAGAGTCAGTAGGAAGCCTTTATTTTAGGTGCCTTCACATTGCCCAAATTTAACTTATGTTGACAGAAGCTTTTTCCATGCCTGGTCTCTGTTTTATCCTGGCTTTATTTTGACAGTTGGTGGAAAGCTCTCCACTTATTCCTGTCCTGAACCCTTATTTTGCTTGAGCGAAAGAGCAATCATTTACTTTTGTCTCCCTGGTCCTGTGACAGTCAATTTATCTTTAAAGATTTTGAGAAAAGGGTTCTATCATTCAATATTGTATTGTGGGGATTAGCTAGAAGTAATATGAAGGAATATTTTATTGACTGGCAGATGATCATGCTAGTCTATAATTTCTTTTTGGAATATTGTCTGGTTGTTCACATGTTGGATAACTCCCAGTGAGACAATAGTTTGTCTTAGGTGTCAGTGGTTTGGTTTGAACCATGCATTCAACTCACCTCACTTAAGATGCATGTGGGAAAATACTTTTTTGGACATCTAAAAATCCAGAATTTACTTAACAGTGCAATGCTGGATATATTCACATACAAAAAGTAAGGGCTGCAAAGGAAAAGAAGGGTTCAGAAATACTCTTAGTGGGATTAATTCCAGCTTTTAAAATGGCAGAATATGAGAACTGCCTCTTGCTTTATGTGTGAAATGGGAGTTAGTCAAGGCATGTTGAAAGTGGGGCTTTGGATCCCTGAGTTTCTGCTGTGAGAACAGAAATTCAGCAGGGAGGAAAGCAGAAGACAGAAATTGGAGGGTCACACTGAAGCCTCAGGCAATGAACATGGACCACTCTCCTTGGATTTTTAATCCCCAACCCGTTGTGCTCTAATTGATCTAAGAAAAGTGTTATATATGGTGTATTCTTTCTGCCATCCTCTGCAGATAAGGCTTATTTATGGCAGTTTTGTTCTGGAACACTTTATGTTATGGGTATTGTTTTGTCTTAGGGAATGCTGGTCAAAGATGTTTGCCCTTTGCTCTGGCTTTGGGTTGGAATTTACAGTAATTCTTTATTCTATGGGAAAAACTCAGTTCACTGTGTCTGATTTGCTAAATGCCAGCCTAAGCTTACTATTTGAGGTAATTTGCTTTTAAGACAATAAAAATCAGGTGAAAATGGAAAGTCAAAAACATTTTGTTGTAATGCAATTGAGAATACTAAGCAAAATGTCCAGAATAATATAAACTGTAGAAAAATAGTGTGATGAACATTAATAATCCAACATCCCAGTTCTCTCTTTTCATTAGCTTTATATTTTAGCTTTTGAAAACAGTTTTAAATAATCAGGTTAATTTTATTTTTCTGTGAAATCTGATGAAGAAATTACTTTCAAGTCAATTCTTCCTCAATGAGCCTCAAGAGGGAGAAAATTATTTTTAGATAGTAATTTCAAGGGAGCAAACATTTCTAGGGGAGAAAAGTCTGTTATTTATATCCTGTGATGCTTGCTGGTGGCTATAGGAGAAAAGTCCAGAATCATGTCATAGTTAATGAGAGAAAGCACCCCGAGCTAGTCAATGGAGTAATATTAAAATCTTACAATTGTTTTAATGCATAAAATAGGAATACAATTTTGAGGCACGTGTTTAATTTTGGACTGTATGTATTGGCAGTCAAATCATGGAGAAAATATGCTTGGGGTTTATGCGTGTTTATGATCATGGTTTATATATTATATATGGTTTGTAATACTTGTCATTATTTTAGCTGGTAATTTTTTTCTGTGAAAGATTCTTTGCAGTTTGTTGTGGTATTGCAGAGACTGGGTTGTCCTGAGGATTGCAGAGTGCCTCAGGATGGCAAACCAGGCTCCAGCCTGAGTTTGTTTCTTGTTCTGTTACGCACTGTGCAGCTCTGAGAAAAATCTGGTTCTGTCTTCATTTGTTCCAATCAGGCATTTATAGATAGCAATGTTGTCTCCCCTTTGCCTTTACTTCTCAAGACTGAACAAACACAATTTTCTCCACTCCTCATATTTTCTGTGCTTTAGCCCTTGACTATCTCAGTCCTTTATTGGGTTCATTTCTTTATAACCTTGTGTTAGAAATGATAATCCAACTTAAAATCTTTACAGTGATTTCCAGATCTTCCAGTTAACAGTAGATTTATGCCCTAATCAACATTCTATGCAGTCATAATTTCTTCTGTAGATACCTAGAAGCTTAAAATAAAATATGACCACATAACTGGGAGAGACTGACTGCATCTAAATACTAGATACTATAAAAGCTATCTCACCTTTCCTTTTTGTGGGGGAAATTAAGGTTAAATGACGGTTCTACTTAGGAAAGGATAATTTGAATATGTTTCCCTTGGAAATGATTACAGGAGGTGCTCTGCTGTTGAGTAAAAGGTGGATTATACTTATTATTTTTTCCACTAACAAGTCAATATTTGCAAAAAATATAAGTCAGTGTTTCACCCTGAGTGGATTTTTTATCTCAGGATTTGACATCACAGCTGCCTGAACCTGTGGGTTTTAATAAGGTTGTTCTGTATCAAGTGAATAAATGTTCATAATAATAATTCATAATGTGAATAATTTAGGTTCTTTCCATACTAAATGTCAACTGCGTGGTTAGTCTGAGAATTGAAAATTTATACATGGGTTTTAAGACTGAGGCTTATTCAGCCTCTCTGCACATGCCCAAATTTGATCTTCATTTCACAGCGTTCACAAGAAAGGAGCCTGGAGGCCACAGATGAACAGATTGCTCACTCAGTATGTTCCATTATGGCAAACCTCAGTGTCTTCATAGTGATCTATGTGCTTGTGGCTGGCACAGATATTTGTTTTGAAGGTGACCATGGCAGCAAAGCTATAAACACCAATAGATAATGGTGTATTTTTTTAATGTCTTATCCATGAAAAACTGGACAAGAAATGACTAGTACAGAACAGGTGCTAGGTGCACGGTTAAATGTCCTCGTGCCAAAAAGCAGTTAGTGCCATAACAATTTTTTGTATAAAGTAGGCTTTAGGAGCAGGTCTTTTCAGAAACAAGCACAGAATTGACTTTGGGTTCATGCATAAATATTAGCTGCGGAGTTCTGAATTGCATCAGAAACCTATTTTGCATTTAAGAAAATGCAAATCTAAATTTGTTATGGTTTTGCTATGAGAACAAACAAGTCTAGTGTGAGCAAACACTGCATGCCTTTATCTGTAGACAGTTCTGAAGAAGCTCAGATCTATTTCACCTGGGAAGGTTATTAATATCCATATTCATATACGCAGTATGGAAAAAGTTTTGCAAGCATTCTACTGATAAAACATGCTTGGTGGGGGAACAGTAGAATAGATGTGAATAGAAATATTGGAGCTTTTTCTTGTACCTTTTTTTCTTGTATCTTTTATGTTTAGAAAAGATTCTTAGTGTCAATCTTCTTTGGGACGCATGCCATTGTTGCTTCTTCTGAAGACTGGATGATTCTCCTTTACCAATGAGGACTCTAGATCCTGGACTAGCTGTGGGTAGTATTACTTGTATCAAGACAGGATCAAGTGATATGTTCTCCTTTTTCATGCTCAGAACTGGCTTAAAATTTCTCAGCAGGTAAAATCAATCAAAATGGCATGTTGATTTGCTGGAGGGCAGGAAGGCTCTACAGAGGAATCTGGACAGGCTGGATAAATGAGCCAAGGCCTGTTGTGTGAGGTTCAGTCAAGGCCAAGTGCCTGTTCCTGCATTTGGGTCACAACTCCAGACAGCACTGCAGGCTTGGGGAAGAGTGGCTGGAAGGTGCCCTGGGACCACAGGAAAGGACATGGGCAATGCTGACTGACAGTGGCTGCACCTGTAGCAGGTGACCACTGGCACCTCGAGTGCTCTGTCCAGCACTGCCTTCAAGAATGACACTGAGGTGCTAGAGCATGTCCAGAGGAGTTCAACAGAGCTGAGGAAGGGTCTGGAGCACAAGTCTGATGAGGAGCATTTGAATAAGCTGGGGTGGTTTAGCCTGGAGAAAAGGATGCTCGAGGGGGACCTTACTGCTTTCTACAACTCCTTGAATGGAGGGTATAGTGAGGTGAAAGTTGGTCTCTTCTCCCAGGTAGCAAATGGCAAAACAGGAGGAAATGGTCTCAAGCTGTGCCAGTGGATGTTTAGGTTGAATATCAGAAAAATTTCATTACAGAAAGTTTCTCAGACATTGGACCAGGCTGCCCAGGGAACTGATGGAGATCCCCAGAGCTGTTAAAAAAAATGGTAGATGTGGCACTTATGAACATACTGTGATGGTGAACATGATGATAGCCTGATAGCTTGGCTTGACCATCTTAGAGGTGTGTTCCAGTCTCAATGATTCTATGATCTTATGAGTCTATGAATCCTGTGCTTTTGCCATGGTGGATTCTGTTGAAGAGACTGAGGAGCCTGGGCAAAAAGGCTACAAAGGTAGCAATTAGAGATTTGGAATGTGCTGGGTGATCTCAGAGGTCCCTGGGAGGAAGGATAGAGGTGTATATTGTCTTTCTTCTCAGTGAATCTCTTGCTTCTGCTGTTTCACTGTCCACTTCCCCCATATTTGGCATTCACAAGTACCTCCGAGCTGCCTACATTCACCCCTTCCTTCTCCAGCAGGTTGTCCTACTGTTTTTGTGGAACAGGAGAGAGGACTGGTCTGGGACACAGCTGGAGGGAAGTCCTAGAGAACCAAACATACTTATCCTATCCTTACCTTGCAGAAGACAGCTGCTGTCTCTTCTGGGGGCTGAAAAGCTGCAAAGTTCTGCAGTCTGGCAAAGACAGCAAGAACAGGGGCCATGCATGTGGGCAGCTGGTCAGGCTGGACCCCCAAATGTGCATGCAGAGCTGTGCTGTGCATTGTTGTCTGCTGTGCAAAGAAGTCTCCAGCTCTTAGTGCCCTGATAGTGAAAATTGTAGCAGGATGCCAGGACAAATCAGCTTACGTATGACCAGACTGAAATCATGATTGTCTTGGTGGCAATTGTTTGACAGTATGATTTAGCCAGAGAAGTTGGCTTTTGATAATGTTAATTTTAAAAACTGTAGGTCAGTGTAAGAGGACTTCTTTCTAGGAAAAATCCCCACCACTCCATAGCTATAGTTTAAACAGCATAATTACAGAGGGAAGGTTCTTCTTAAACAAGAAAATGGATTTGCCATAAAAAATGTATCATGTGAGAGGAAGAAATATTTTATGAAACAAACAGGAAGTGGATTAAACTGAAAAAAATCCATTGTCAAAATGCTAAAAAGACTTTGTTTTTTTACCACTAGCACAGAGTAACTGAAGTTCTATAATATTAATTAGATGAAAAATGAAACCTTTCTTTTTCTAAATAGCATCATGTAGTGATTCTTGTACCACCTCCCTTCTGTACAAAAACATTATAACTGAAGCAAAAAATATGCTGAAATGCAGAATGGTCTTTGTCTGGATGGATAACCTGGTGCTTGTTAGACCCAGATGTTTGTTAGGATCAGCAGAATGTTTCTGAGCACTGTTTATTTAGAGAAAAATGCAGTTTTACTTCACTAAAAGTATATATGTAGTTGAATTGATATTGGGTAGTAATTTTGTCGTAACAACCACCCTGAAGTTTCCACATTCCTGAAATATTTTTCTTCCATTTAGATTCTTGGTACTTGCCTTTTGAGAAGATTCATGACTGCTGAAAAAGCTGGCAAAAAGGTTTCTCTTACCAACCCTGAGCTCTAGAATACTTGTGGTTAATACTGTCTTGTTTGGTCTCCAAGAGACTTTTTCAAACCTTCTGAATCAGAGAAAGTTTGAAAATTATATATCCCACTGCTCAGAAATGGCTGTAACCCCTAGGCTATGTGGCATGGAGCTGAATAGAGCCAATATATCCTCCAAAAGCCGAGTGGAAACTGAAATTTCACACAGAAAAATCCTGAAGTGGGATTACTTGTTTTCTAAAAATTCTATCCAGTAAATCTCTTTTTTACCTCTCATAATTTGTGCTAGAAAATAGCTTTAGATTGAATACGAACAGTTTAGTAATGAAAGAAAATTAAAAAGCAATAAATGGTTTACAAGACTCATGATGCTTAATAGTGAAAGTGAGAGATATAATCAGATTTTGAGCCAGTTTTAATTCCAGCTGTCTCTGGTTTGGTTTACTAGAGAATGTTCCCTCAAAGAGCTTGCTCTAATAGAGTCAGAGAGAATAAGTAGGACATTTCATATTAAAAAAAAAAAAGTGAAGCGGTAAATTAATTGCACACAGCGAAGATTAAACCTTCAGAAAGCATTGCTTGATTATAACCTTCTTTGGAAAGCACTAACAGGCTTGGACTTAGTAGTAAAAAGTTAATTAAATGAAATGGTGACAGATATTATTCAGTTTCTTTACTAGAAATCATGACCTAAAAATGAATATGTATTATTCCCATGAGTAGCTCCAAGGCCAAGGAAACAGACTTTTATCACATTAGCAAATCTCACTGGGTATCACTTAAAAGAACAGAAAGATAGATATACACACACTTTGTCAAATGTAACAAAAAAGTTCAATAAATATGTGTGAAATCTGCTGAAAAGTTTAATTGTAGTAGTTCAAGTCATTAGGTGGGAAGAAAAGTCAAAAAAGATAAGAAAATTGTGAAATGGTCATGCTTAAAAATGAAACTGAGAAATCCTGATTAACAATACTAATAAGCGTGAACAAGATTACAGACTAATAAGGACAGACAGAATCTTTTACAATAGGTCTTATTTTTGAGTCCTATAAAAAGTCAAATTTTTGCCTTCCTTTATAGTACTGGTTATTTTTAACTAGCCTAAGAAAGAAGAGGTTTTGGCCGTGTGTTTTGTATAATATGTAAAGTTAATCATTCAGACTTTGAAACTCAGTTTGTAATATCAGATTAGTTTGGTATGCTCACAGTCTTGTATCCCACTGAAAAAAACCCAGTGCATTACCAAACCATTTTCTTTAAAAAGAAGAGGAAATGAAAAATTGAACTCCACAGAAAGACTTCCAGAGATTCATGTGACCAACATAGCCTTGTCTACTTTGAATTTTAGTAGACCGACTATCACAAGCTTTACATTAAAGTATATAGCTAATTCAGTGCAAGCAGCTGTACAGTATAGAGATGTGTATCTGATTTTGCTCTAACACTTTTGGAGTGCCTAATGTCAAGATGATCTGATTTGGGTGTTGATGCTTAGAATTTCTTTCTACCCTTATTTCTGATTTTGTCCCTTCCCCCAGCCCTTTTAGTTGATGTTAACCAGGTGTGAGTGATATCACTTGTCTAAACAGGTCAGTGGCTGCTGCTACTGACACATCTGACTTGCTAAAGGAATTAAATGTTCATTTAGTGTGCAGGTTTCAACTTATATTGCCTTGTTTTCTTCTTATCTGCAGGGGTTTAGGCTTGCAAATCTGTGACTGAGCTGTAGCTCGTATTAATTGTGAGGCTAATCTCTTGGTTTACTGATGTCATCAGAGACAAAACTAACTAAAGCTTCATAATTCTTCAGTTTTTCTTTCAAGACAGTGAACCATAGCACAATTCCAGTGCAGTGGTTATTGAAGTCACCACTGAACTGAATCTGGACACTCACATGAAAGAATCAGGTATCAGACCAGTAACCAAAGTGCAGAATCTTTTCTCCAGGTAGTGAAGTGTACTAACGGTATTTAGTTTCCAAAAGCAATCTGGAAAGCATATATGGGATAATGCTGCCTTTGGACAAGCTTACAGACCTTAAATATATCAGAACTGCCGTTTTAAAATACCAGCTTAGTCCATAGGTCCCAATAATTTTTTTGCAGACAATAGTAATTAAACATACTTTATTGAAAATAGTAGCTTGATTCTCAATAATATTAAACTAGTTTATCCCTGGGTCCGGTGCTACTATATGATTTGATTCATCAGAGCAGCAAATGTTTATTATTCCTGTCTATCAGGATATCTGAGAAGATGTTTAGAGGAGGAAGTTCATATTGATCTTTCACTCTGTTCTTTGAGTTACAGTAAAGGAAGTGGTCACATCTGGGTGGGCTTTATTTAACTGTGATGGGAACTCTGCCAGGTCACAAGATCTGTTTCTGTTAAAGATGCTGTGTTCATCTAATTCATTTCAGAGAAGTCTTTCATAATTAGCTGACTCATACACTAACATGATCCAATCCAGATGAAAGGAGTGGGGGGGAAATGGTGAAATAGCTTGTAAAGCTACAGCTTCCCTCTCTGATTTCTTTATTAACTCTTGAAAGTCCTTTATTCATTATCTCTTTGGGAATGAATGAAGAAGTGAATAAGCTAACTTTAATATTTTATTTAACTTTCTAGCACGGTCATTTGTAATGATTAACATATTTGTAAATATTATCATTGAGGCAACTGTACTTAACACAATTTGTGACCTTTTGGAGAAAAGACATTGGCATGCCTTGGGCTGAATGACTACCACATATTTTGTTGCTTATGACTAAAAAAGCAGCTGAGAACTTGAGAAGGTGGAACTAACTGGAATCTATCCTGCTATAGTCTTACCTTCAATCTTGAATTTTCAAGGGGTTCAGCTCCTTGAGCAGCACAGATTCAGTGGCTGAGAGTGAAGAAAAGGAGAAGAGGTGAGTAACCTAGTCATTGTAACAAAAAAGCAAAAGCAGAACACAAAGTCCTCTAAATCACAGGACTTGAGAAATAAACTCAAAAGTGTAATATTAGGAGCTGAGATCTGGAAGGTATGCACTTTTTCAGGGGTCATGTCATTTTTGTACATCTAAGACTAGCAGATAGTATCCAGCATTTTCCTGCCTTCTATCCTACCTAAAGATTAAGTGCCACTCTTCCAAACACCGAGGAGAGAAACTCCTCTTTCAGCTGTCTCTCATGCTGTATGTAGCTTCTGTGTTACTTAAATTGAGGGGAACTCAGATGAAAAAGCTTCGGTACTTTTAAAAACTCATCACAAATTTTTCTCACAAAGCCTCTTCTAACTCTTGCTTTGATTTACTGTGGTACCTGTGTAAGAGAAAGATACATTTTACAGTGCAATTTACAAGTTGCTTCTAAGCTGAAGCTTCTAAAGTATGTGTTCAAAACCTTGTGTCAGAATACAGGCTGTTGGAAGTTCCCTAGAACACTTTTTCTTAGGCAACAGTGTGTGGATGACTGTCAAACCTATAAGCTTCCCAAGTAAACAGAAGAGTAGGACAGCTGTCAAACACATGTGGAACTCCCATCCCAAAAGTTCCCAAAGCAAGTGTTCCCATTGTTTGAGTCATAATAATTGGTATATGTATCCTTTTTTTTTTTCTTAAAAATTAGTATTAAAAGAAGGCTAGTGCTTACAGATTGTCCAAGGACAGACAACAGTCCCAGAAAAGAAACAACAAATGTCATATAATCAGTCATTGTTCAAAACAGCTGCTCCCATTTAGGCTTTGGAGCATCCTACATCTATTTTACACACTTTAAAATGTAATTGTTTCCCCTATTCAGTCACAAGTAAAATTCCTGATTTTTGTCTATACTAGTTACAGAAGAATTCAGCTTGATACTAATGCAGTAAACCATAAGACTTTTAGAGATCTTGAGTCTAAAACCTTTCCGTCTTGGATCATAAAATGCTGGTTTTGGATTGTTTTTTTCAGGTTTCTCATGAAAATTAATCTCTTTCTCAAACCATTCTGTACTGTTAGGGATGTGAGAACCATACTAGACAAGAAAGTGAATTTTGTATAACTACATGTGGTCAGGTAGTGAGGTTTTAAGGAAACTGTCAATTAAAACAGTATTTTAACAGAATGAAAAAATTACTGAAATATAAGAGGTTTTTGAAAGATTGTCTTGTCCAACTCTTCTTGCTCAAAGCAGGATCAACTAGATCACATTGCTCAGGAATATGTCCTGTCAGGTTTTTAATATTTCCAAGGATACTGTAAATACGAATGTTTCCATGTTGGAGCCAATTCTTTGCTCTGTGGAACTTAGATAAAGCTCTGTATTTGGTACCTCTCTCCAGCTGGAGGAGACCAAGACAGTACTTTTTACTTTAGCACTGCTTCTTCCCTCTAAGACATTACATCACATCATTCCTGTTGCTTATTTTTCTCTGAAGGCAACCAGTTTAAGACTAATCTTTAATGTCAGTTAAAAAATCAATATCAATAAATCAATAATCAATATCAATAAAAATGATAAATAGCTGCATAGAAAATATAAGTGATTCCAAATTTATATTTAGTGTCAAAGGAACTCTGTAACATAGAGAAAATTTACTGCCTGTGAATATATCTTCTGAAGGGTTGGTGAGGGAATCCTTTCTAATCACTGGTAATCAGAATGCCTCAGTGACCAGTAAATCTCTCTGTGTGGAGTTCTTATGTTGTTGATTCAGGCTATTCCCCTGAAGAAGCACTTTCAGTACCTGACCTGCTATTATATTGTGTCTTGTCTTTTTTTATGCTTTTAAGTTTACAGTGAAGTTCTATTATATGTGCTGGAGAGTTGCAGTTTTTGTTGAAGATACTCGAGGGATGTATAGCCATGCTGTAAATATTTCATAAAAAGGTACAAGGTACATTATGTTTCTAACAACCATTTGTTGTCCTACACAGAAGTCAGGAGGTAAAATACTGTTAAATGCTCAATGAAGTACTTCCACTCAAATATTCGCCCCAAAATGCAGCTCATGCATGTCAAACCAGGTAGGTTTTTATTAATTTTTTCAGCCATTATTTCAAGTAAGACAAGTGTATCTCACTTGGATTCTATCCTATGCTGTCATGACGCTCCTTGATGGGAGTTGAATAGACCTATGGCCCTAAAAGCCTCCTTAGATTTGGTTTCTTTTTGTGGAAGTTGCTGCCTCTCACCCCTGCCCCTCCCATGTAACAAAGAGGGATATTCACGGCCAAGTGTTTCATCCATCACATATAACCTTTTCTCCTGTCTTATCTGTGGTAAGCTGACACATCAGTGTCATATTGCTGAGTAACACCACAAAGTGTGTGTGAATTATGTTCACAGATTAAGTGAATTGGGTTTATGCACATCATCATAGTTCATAAGTTTTTCTTGCAGCCAAAGGAGACAGAAACTTGCATATTAAATGGGCCGAGTTTTTGAGGAAAGGAGATGGGAGGCTGAGTGGGATGGTGATATGGGATATTGCCAGTACCAGCCTTCTATGAATTCAGTTTGTGAGATTTAAAATTATTCATAAGCATCCATAGCTGGTGTAGACTCACAGGGTGAGGCTGCTGTAAGCAGCCAAACAAACTCCTGAGTTCATTTAATTTGTTAGCTCTTCTGGCAAGTAATTTTTCCTAAAACAAAGAATTTTGAAAACTCTTCTTAGTGAGGCAGTATTCAGAATTATATGTCTTACAATTTCTCTTTGCTTTTAGGAATTACACTGTATAAAGATGATTAACTTTATTAATTAAAACTGCTAGAGGAAATATATTTTTAACAGNTATTTTATTCAGTTTCTCTGTCAATAATAAATATAGTTAACTACTGGATAGAAAAAAACAGGCAATGTTAGCAAGCACGAGAACAGTTTACCTTGTATTTATTTTCCCCTGCCTAAAACATCAATGTCTTTTAAAAGATAATCAAAATCCAGATTTTCA
>VWYI01021881.1:713-16813 GCA_013399455.1 Anthoscopus minutus
AATCAATGGACTTCAAGAAAATACTGTTTTGTTTTATTTCTCATGAAATTTGAAAATCACTAGACCAAGGAATACATGTCATTTATATAATATTTTAGGGTTTTTCCTAGATTCTCTTCATCAACACAAGGGGACGTGCCCAGGGGGTGCTCACCTCTCAGATGGGACCTGTGGCACATTTTCCCTCCTGAAGAGGGTTAAAAAACAAAGCTACAGAGGGAGTACATGTGTCAAGCCTGAGACATAAATCAAGCAGTCCAAGAAATTAAATGTTTTTCTGTGACAAGGATTTGTACTGCATGTTCTTTATCTTTTTTTAAAGCCTCTTTCTAAGACACAGTTGTTATCACATTCTCTTGGGAACATCCCAGTTTTCTAATTCCCTTAGGGTGGTTCCTATTTCATTCCTGATTAGAAAATTTAGAATTTACTCTTTTAACCTGCCCCAAACAGAGGATCTTTTTGTCATTTAAACTGACATAACATTTATACTTTCTAAAGTATATTTGTATTTCAGATATTCATACTTTAAATCCTATTGTTAACATAGAAGAAATTAAAAATAAGCAAACTCATGACGTGGAAGATCCTCCTATCATATTAAAACACACAGGAAAATTGATCTTAGAAACACACAAACAGTACATGGAAAAATGGTTGCTTCATGGCCACAGCTGTGCCACAAAATACAGGAGAACACTGTTTAATAGTTCACATCAATAGGCAGTATCCTAAAGTCTTTCCAGGTAACATTCTGGGCTACCTGATGGGAAGAAATTCACCCTTTTAACACACAGTGTCACAGTTTGCCTCCTGCCTCAAAAGCCCATGAACAAAACTATCATTTCCCTTCAGGAACTGAGTAAAACAAAAGCACAATCTTTTAAGTCTGCACCTGACCCACAACAACAACAACAAAGTTGCTACACTTTTATTTAAGAGTACGATTTTTGAATGTGCAGAGAGAGTTTTTAGTGAACCTTGCTAGAGACTCACCAGGCTTTTCAAGGCATTAGAAAGCAGTTGTCTACCAGCTGGCTTATCAAAATCAGCAATAATCCAGACAGTAACAGCATACAATGCATCTTCATCTGAAAATTAAAGATAATCCTGTTCTATGTTCTGGAGAATCTTCTCATAACCAATGAAAAATTAATTCTGTTTGTCATTTCAAAATTCATGTACATGTTTGACTGCTGACTTCAACTGTAAGAATAATCTTTGCCATATCAGAATCTTTTGCCCTCTGAACTGAAATGAGGTTCTCAGAAGGCAATTTATCATGTTAATAGGAGAGAGTCACTAAAAGAGCTGATCCATTGTTGCAGCATTGAGACAAGAAGGCCCTAAATAATTAGTTCCAATTAACAAAACCTGCTTTGCCAGAGGTTACTTGTGAACACTTGATGGAGGCTGATCATATAGCCAGAAATGAAAAGGACTAAGTAGTTACAGGACCACATAAACTAGGGCAGTCACTTTCCCTGGCAGTAAAGGGAAAATCCTTCAATTAAAGGCAGGAAAAACCTTTTAATTTTTGGACACAAATGGGAGTATACTAAATATAGTCCAAGGAAAGTAAACTACTGCATAAGTGTACATGCTGATAATTTCTGTTTTTCTTGCTCTATGGTCTCCTGGTCTTTACTTGCCATGGAAGAGCAATGGTAGGTGAAAAATTCTGGAAAATTATCTGTAGAAGAATATCAGTCTACTCAGGTCTATTATATATCCCCTAAAACATAATGTATAGAGACAGAACTTCTGCAAGGTTCTGGGGAGATGCTAGGAAAAGGTTTTTATTAACTGTTGCTGTGGTCTAGAGAAACACACTGGGGAGAGATTTGAAATGTAGATTCCAGCTTAAAGGTTATAGGTTTTACACAGGAGATCTCAGTCTTAGAAATAAGCCTTCAGACTGAAAGCCACTCATTTGACAGCTCACTGGGATGTCCCTCTGGTTGTAGACACAGAATCAAAAAAGAGTCAAATACCTTTATTTTAAAGAAATTTAAGCATTTGGCAACATTAATTCATTCTGACAATGAATTAAGTAAAACTCTGTAAATACCACAAAAATCACTGAAAGAAAGCACCTTATTAACAGGGTTATTGCGTCCCTTGATGGATTGATGTAAATGAGCAGCTGTTAACTGTCTACTTCTAGAAATTCACGAGGCACAGGCTATTGTAAAATTCCATGCAGAATTATGACCTCATTGTTGTAATTTCTTCTCACTCAAGGAAAAGTACTTGCATATTCAACAAGAATATATCAAAAAGCATTTCAAAATGTACAAAAAATTTGAGTTTTAACAAAGACAAAATATATGAGTTATAGTACATTACTATATAAATTCTATTTATTTTCTGTAGAAAGACAAAGGCTCATTCAGCAAAATTAAATGATCTAACTAGAGGAAAAATAAGGAGATACTTAATGTTAATAAATTAGAAACATATGAAATTATACCTTAAATTTAGAAATACCTGATTTTGGTATAAGCATATAAACTTTATACATCCTGCACCTGACTGCTGCAAGAAAGAGTCACTTGAAAACTGAACAGACTTCAATATCCTCAAGTACAACCATATGTATGGAAGTTGAATCTACCTTCAAAGTTGCAAAAGTCTTGTAAAGCTTTTTAACTTCATGTCTGTAAAACAAAAACAACCAGCCACAACATCCATTCCATTTCAATGCTACAAAAACTAACTACCCCGTTAATTATGTTTATAATGCTCAGATACGCCTGCTTCCTGAAAGAAAACGCTGGGTTATTGAGAAATGTTTCATTTACATGGAATCCTTGGAAAGTTGACTTACTTGGGATATTTTAGTGGTGAATTTCAACATTTTGTAATAGCCATATATAGAGAGATGGATAACCTGTACAGAAAATTAAGTACCTTTTTTTGTTAAATACTTCATGTTATCTGAAATTACTGCGCTTTTATCTTGTGAGTCCAAGAAGGAGAAAGTAGAGAAGTCTTCCACATGAAATGGAACTGCATAACGTAAAACACAAAGTATAAGACTTAAGAAAACCACAAACAAAACCAAAAAACAAATCATAATATCCAAGAAAAGGAGTTACCAGAACTGGATCTGAAATGTATGTATCTTCTTTCTGCTCCAAGAATACTGGGGTTTATATGGGAAACTACATTGTTCTGATCCATAAGAAAATCCACTGCATTTACATGATCATCTAACAAACCCTGGAGTAAGAAAAAAATGTAAAATCTGTACTTTTAAGACATATTTTTGAGACAAAGACCAAGTATATGTACAATCTTTCAACTGAGCTTAAAGTATCTATAGACACCAAGTTATAGACAATGTCAGGTCAAAACCACTTAAATGTTACACAGACAGTATTTCAAAATACCAGCTACACATTTTTCAATGAACAGCTGCAGTGCATTCTCAGTTTCTGGTAGAAAAATTCCATATAAGGACCACATGCTTAGCTGATACTTCAGCCTTGAATAATTTCAATATACTGTTGCAAAACCGTGATCACAAATGATTGTAACAACATAACTGCAGCTGTGATATTACTAATTTCAAACCGTCTCGTTATAAAAAACCATAATATATAAACATGGCTGAAACAATTCACTGTCAAATATTTCATCTTGCACTCGTTCAGAAATGTTAAACACACCATGAACACTGCCCGCTGGAAGAAGCCAGTGGCATCAAAAATCCTCTGAAGAATAAGTGTCTCCAACTCTGCCGCATCCATCTCCTCTCTGGGAAAGGGCACGCCATTAAACAGCGCTTGAGGCAGCGAGCCCAGGCCACTCTTCTTATAAAAGGTTGCTCCTGCCTGATCAAATCAGAAATATCACAGGATTAAACAGACTGTGGCTGACTGTAGTAAAAAAATGAAACTAATATCAAGAGAGGATGAACTCTAATCTCCAAGCTGTCTTCACTGTCACACCTTGCCATGAGTAGCAGGGACAAAACAAAGCATTTGGAAACCAAACAGGACAGATGGGACTCATTTGTCAAACAGAATGACAAAAGAAATTATAGATCCATATATGTTGTTGTGAACTTTTGCTTTATCATCTTGCTGAGAAATTGTCTTTTATTTTGCTTAACATTCTTAGCAAATAAAAATGAAGCAAGTAACATCAGAGAAGAAACCTGAGACAGTCAAAGCTGCTTTTACCAAAGAAAGAACCCTAAAAAAACCTCAAAAGGTTTTTATGTTTGTAAGTGAAGCTTTATTTGATAAGAAAGCAGAAATCAAGAGAGACTCCTTGGCATGTCTACTAGGAAAATACTTGTGAAAATACTCCTGAAAGCAGCAGGCAAGAGTAAATTTTCATAGTGAGAGTAGCGATGCAGAAAGCTTTACAACATTTCCATTAATGACTGAACGGTGGCTGAAGAAAAATTCGGTTCAAAGGTGCTGTATTTACTTGCTTTAACATTTAGCATCCCTTCAGCTTGGCAAATCTATTGAGTTGTATACACTGCAGTATTTCTTACTCAGCATAGCTCTCAACATACCTTCCTCCCTTTGTCATATTCAGAATGAACATCCAGGATAATCTGAACATCAGCATGGGGGTATTCACTTTTAAGAATGTGTTTCACATCATCTACTGTCAGAACATTTCCATCTTTCACTTCATGGTACATCTGAAAGAATTATAACCAAAAGAAATTACAAAATGTAAGTTGTCAAACCACTTGACAGAATTAATAGAAGTAAATAAAAAAGGATAATCTCTTTACAGTGCTCTAGCAAATTTTATACTGGTATAATTTTATGTTGCTTTCATTGCTATACTGCAGTTTTTATACTGCTTTAGTAATTATCACCATTGCACATATGCACCATTTCTTATCAGAGCACTGTTCTGATCTATTATTACACCTTTAGTCTAAATCTGAAGTGGCAAAAGAAATACACCTACGTGAGCCAAATGTGAAAGGTTATTTCTCTCTACCAATTGGAGAGGTAATCTAAATTCTCTCTATAAACTAAATAGGGTAGCTACCTAAAACCCACAGTATAGTATTTATAGTAGTTACCTATAAACTAACACATGGGTAGTTACCTGAATCCATATTAATCCAAGCCTAAACTAGTCAGTGATACTTTTTCTGCAGTGATTTTTCCTTACCAATGTTATTTTATTTCATAGAGTACTATTTTATTACTTTCATCATACATACAATAAAAATTTGATGTGAAAATTATTCAATCAATTTTTCTTCAAACGAGGAACAATATTTTCCTCTATAGCTCTGAATATCTCAAACTTTATTTTATGGCTTCTATTTTTGTTATCTTTCAATTATATATATCATCCCCCCCCTTTATATTATGAGACAAAGTAAAGAGCGGAATACAACATTTTAAAAAGCACACTGTAAATTATATTTTTTGATCTAGTCATGGATAATTGTTACCCATGCATGTCAGCTCCCTAATATTTGTGGATTTCTCTTCCAAGGTATTACTAGTTACTTCAATTCTTTTAATCTTAAGCTCTCTAAGTTTGTCCACAACACCGTGATATTTTCTTGGCACTAAACATAAAACTAGAAAACAAATGGAGAAAAAAATTATTATGGAAGAAATATAATATTCTCTAACTTTTACTCACAGAGCCTTTATAGAGACGGTTCATCTTATTTCTCCTCCACTCATCTCTCATCTCTTAAATTCCTGTCTTATGAGAATCTGCATTCTCTCACAAAGTTAGCCTATCTCATTAAGCTGCAAGCCTGGAATACTTCTATGTTTTCTGCACCCCCATGGACAGCTCAAGCATGACCAAAGAAAAGATGATATCTTACTGTTTCACTTCCTACACCGGACAATAGGAAAGGGTTTTTCAAATCGTATAGAACTGCCAAAGTGACTGATTAAAATCCCTGTACTCCAAAAGACACTGAACACAAAGACAGGCCCATTACATTAACACAAACAATATAGAATAATTTTTCATAATACTAAAAGCTGTAAAGCATACATACATACATATATTTTGTCAATAGACAAAATTACAAGAGCAAATTGGTTTCTGCAGGACGAAAGTATTTCTGCAAATAATTCTACGGACTATTCATGCTATACATGTTTTTAATACTTCATTTCTGCATAAAGTAAATGCATATGTCTCATGTTATCACAAGGTAGCAAGATCCCAACTATATAAAAAATAATGAACTGTAAAACAGAAGTAAAGAACTGATTTATTGTGAAAGAACTAACATTAATTATCGACATAAAGGCCTGAGAGGTGTCAGATTCCTCTGCAATGTAATTAAAAGTTCTCCAAAGAGCTACTCCAGCATCTTTATTTCCATCAATTTCTTCTTTTGTACTTAAAATGAAAACAATTCCAATTCTATAAAAAAATAGAAAGAGATCATATATTTTAACACAATATCTGCTTCACACACTTTCTAACACAAACATAGAAGAACAAAATGTTTGCATTCAAGTGACATGCCCAACACTTAGAGGTAAAATCCCTGTACCTGGGTGGTGTTTCCATGACTGTGTGTTGACACAGCCATGCATCCCTCATCAGCTCTACAGCCCGACTAGGTTACCAACTAGGTACTGACTTTACATACACCTTTTAAAGCTGACAACAATTAAGATTTCTGTGAGTCAACAGATTTAATCACAGTGATTTCTCTCCTTACCTGTATGAAGGTTTTGATTCTTTACATTCCTGCCACCATCTCTTAATGGCTCGATTCTTTGTTTTAGTCTGGGCATTGTCTGTCTTTTATTTTTCCTGAAAAGGATATCTTGAGTGGATGCATGGAGATGTGCTGGGGAACTGATGTCCCATCATCAGCATGTGCCACTCCCACCAGTCCTTCTCTTGCCTTTTATCACTCTGACATTGCTGTTCATTTTCCACTCACATCAGTTTTAAACCCATCTACTACTAAACCCTAAATTTCCATTAACTGAAAGAAAACCCAAAGAAATATGAGGCTTGAGAGGTAAAAAGGCCTAGTGGAGGTGGTACATTGATACTGTTTTCATGTAAAAAGGCTGGACTGAGACTAGGCCACAGTATCTTCATGCTCCCTTCCAACCCAAATCTTTCTGTGAAAACACACAGAAACCGCAATCTGTCTTCCATTATGCTTTTGTAATCGAATGATAAAAAATAAAGAAAAATAACAACAACAACAAAATATCAGAACTAGTAAAAATTTAAAGTAAAATGAAACACCTGTAATTTATTAAGGACACAAAAAGCCATTTGTCAGGAAGATTTAAAATATTTAACATGCAATTCATCTTGCTGAACTCTGGATATCCTTCTTTTGTAAACTGCAGAAATAAACAGGCATTCCTGAGACCAATTCACTTTTTCTTACAGCGAGGTATCTCAGATCAACCAGACTATTCCTCAGAAGTGTCCCTTTCTCTAAAGATGATTAGTTCACATTCAGAAATTCAAATCTCGATGAGGATAATCTCACTTTGGTCTTTAAATGTGCATATCAAAACAACATTTGATAAAGCAACCACAATTGAAAGAACTGAAATTTTAAAAATTCCCTGAAAGCATGTTTTACATATTGAGTATTTTTATTAGAACGCAACTTTGCAAGGGTGCCCAGCGGGACTATTTGACAAGATAAATTTTTATCAGACTTTTGCAGTTCATTTTACACACAGTCAGGTATTTGCTTAAGAATACTTGATACCTGAGTAAGCTTGACACAAATAGGCAACAGTATGCCTGATTAGAATGTTGTTGCATTGGGACTTAATTCGAATTCACATCCTTGTCTAGTAGAATATCTTTCCTCCAGACTTTCAGTTTTCCTTACCTAAGTGGTACATCATGATGATACAATAATTCTGCCAGCTTCATATAATCAACAGTATCTTCTTGGACAGGATCAATAAAAAGTACCTAAGAAGAGAAAACATATCAGGCATCCAATATTTATTCTTGATGTCTGTTTTTATTTTTTCTTCAGATATAAAATTTAAGATAAGAACATTAATTTCCAAAGGAGCTGTATGCTCCAGCTGTTTTCCATTTTTTTTTTAGAGCATTCATTGTAAGAAAATATTACGATTATAAAGGAAAATAACATTAAGGAATTTGAACCAAATGATGAAAATAGGATTTAACCATTTACTGAACCTCAAACCAAATGATCCCACTTTTCTCCTTTGTGTGACTCTGCGGCGATACTTTGTTTTTATTAATAAACTCCATATTTATTTTAGAAAGATATAATGCTGATTTTTCTGTTACATCATTTCATGAACTCTCTTCTGTTGTGAAAACCAAACAAAAATAAATCAACAGAATATGTTGGCTAAAAACTTTAAGGAAAGAATGAGTTTTCTGAAAGAATTCTTCCTTTCTGTCTCACCTATCTTTGTAGTCACTCTTTCCCTTAGTCTAGCTTGGAATATAAACTCAGATCTTTCAGCCATGCATAGAATCTAAAATTGGAATGTGTCTGCATAGGCGAATTATCCTCATGAAGATTTGACTGGACACGTGTACATCATTTATTCAACTTTGCACTGCAAACTCCCCTTACAATTCATCCAATTTGCTAGAGTAGCTGAAATGGAGCAGACTAACTTGAAAAATTTTGAACACGCCCCTTCATATTATAATGAAATGGTGTGGTACAGATTTCTATAATATAGCTCCTATATTTAACCCTGAATATGTAACACAATCTACTTCACATTACACACATCTTACGCTTCATTATAAAGACACATTTTTAAATTTCATTTTTTATTACCTATTGCCGGCATTTTCATTGTCTTTTTATACACAAACTTTGCATCACTTCAAGCAACTACATCAAAGCCAAAGGGACCAAGTGCACCCTCAACTTGCAGAACTTTGCAGAGGACACCAGACTGGTTGGTGCAGCTGACACACTTGAAGGATGGGAAGCCATTCAGAGGGACCTGGAGAGGCTCAAGAAGTGCATCCATGGGAATCTCACGAGTTTCAACAAGGCTGAGTACAAAGTGCTGCATCAAGGCTGGGGCAACCCTCAGTTTCTCTACAGGCTGAGGGAAGAACAGATAGAGAGCAGCCCTGCTGAGTAGGACTCGAGGGGTGCTGGTGGATTAGAGGCTGGACTTGACCGGCAGCATGCACTCATAGCCCAGAAAGCCAAATGTATCCTGGGCTGCATCCAAGCAGCATGGGCAGAAGGGCAAGGGAGGGGATTCTGTCCCTGTGTCATGGTGAGACCTCACCTGGAGTGCTGCATGCCAGCTCTGGGGTTCCCAGCACAGTAAAGATATGGACCTCAAGTGGGTCCAAAGAAGGGCCACAAAAACAATAGGAAGCTGGAGCACTATGAGTACAGGGAGACAATCAAGAAGGAGAAGGTTTTTTTACCAGTAGCAGAGACACTAATGACAGAACAAGAGGTAGCAGTTTTCAGCTAAAAGAGGGCAAATTTGAAGAAATGAAGAATATGAAGAAATAAGGATGATGAGACATCAAAGGTGTCACAGGGGAACTGATTGCTCAGAGAAGCTGTGGATGGACCACCATTAAAATTTTTAAAGGACAGGCTGGATGAAGTTTTGGTCATTGCAGGAGAGCTGGGCTAGATAACCTTTAATGGTCCATTACAACCCAAACCATTTCATGATTCTGTGGTTTATAAGATTAGCTTTTGTAACTTTAATTTAATTCAGAAATAGCTGTTTCCTTTGCTTAGTAAGTGATACAGAACCCTATTTACAGAGGAAAAATTAAGCTACAAGACATTAATTATTAGTATGCTTTATAACTTAAATATCTTTGTACCTCAGTTTACCATCTCTAAAACATGGACAGCCATCATTACCTTCCCTCATGCTTTGATAGTAGTGAATTTTCTATGCATAGCATGGAACATAAAAACTCTTCACAAAACTGTGCCAAAATCCATCTGCAAATCAAACTAACAACCACACAGGACTCACTAGATAAAACAATATTCACTACTCATAGCAGATCCACATAGAAAACAATATATCTAGCATGTGCATTTTTTAATACACTCTGTGCCCACATATTAACATACATGCTATGCAAAAAACCCAAAGTTTTCCAAACTTACCAAATTATATAAATTGCGTCTAATCTGCTGTAAAAATCCAGGAAATGTAGGTTTTAGCAGTTCCTGATAGCTTGCAGGCCATGTGCTATAGCTGTGATCTTGCTCTATATTATTAATCCACTAAAACAAAAAAAAGCTGCCATTTAGAAAACATGCATTGAACACTGAGAAAAATATGTGAGCATAATAATATTATAAAATGTCTCCCTTTCTTTTGTTAAATAATAACAGCAAATGACATTTTTTTCTTTTTTTTTTCCTTTTAAATCAAACTGCTTTTATCTGCAATACACAATAAAACTAATACTGGATGGAAAAGGAAAAAGGACCATTAGTACTGTGGATAAGGATGTGAATAAAGTAATTTTTTTTTTCAACTGTGAAAATTACTTTCACAATGCAAAAATCATAATGCATCACACAGATGTGTGTAATACAGCACAACCATGTTGTAATCCAAGTACAGTATTTATCTTCAACCTGCAACAGCAGAACTTCAGGCAGATCAAAACAGCCAATTTACATGTGGCTGATTTGTTCTTCTAGTCCCTTCTGTGCAAGATGGGGCAAATAGAAGAGTGAAATGCAGCTCTTTCAGGTGCAGGAAAGTAATATTTTAGTGCCTTTTCTCTTGGTATATAACCTTTGTAATGAAACGTGCAAATTTTGAAGAAGGGTAAAAATCAGTCATTGGACAGCTAGAAATAATATATTTAAGTGGCCCACAATTCACTTATCATACTTTTAAAGTACACTTAGAAGTCTTCCATAACATGAGATATTATGTAGTATTACATAGCTACATTAATTGCTATAAAAGACAAATTCTATAGTGTGGAGTGTGCAACTACTCTAGATGTATTTTTCTTTTCTTTTAAACATCTCTAGTTTATACCTAATAAGGTATAAACTAGAGAAAACTACTCATAAAAAATATTGACGGGATATTACCCTCGAACACATTTTAAACTGCTAATATGGTTTTATGCCTAGTATTTTAACTGTAGTACAAAAAACTGTTTCATGCAGGGAATTATCAAAGATATAATCTCTAAATAAATATTTTTAGTTACTTACTATTATTGAAGAGTGACGAATATCTAGTGCATAATTATTATCTGTAGGATGTATATGCAACCTCATAAATTTACTCAGGGTCTCTCCTTTGATTCCAAGTTCATGAAGGCCATGCATCACTTTTCCTTCCAGTTTAAGAGTCTCTAATATACTTTTTCAGGAAGATAAAATACATATGTCTACAAAGAACTCTTGTCATGACATAAAAATTATTTTTAAAACTAAAAACAATCTTAATGTTAATAATCTTAGCAATGTTTTGTCTATATTCTCCCACGGCCTAATGTTTAAAATAACATCAGTTAACACCGCATGGCTGTAACTTATTTCAAAACGTAATTACAACAGATTATACAACTCTTTTATTCATTCAGATCTATTTTATATGAAGCAATTTTATCCATCTTTAGTAAGAAGTGGCAGGACATCAGAGTGAAAGCTTTCTTGCTGCACTGTCCTGCTTGAGGACCCCAAGCTGGGGTACCTTAAGAAGCAGCTTTGCAAGTGAGTAGAGAAGCAAGCAGCAGGTGATGGAGATACAGACAAACTCTAAGCCTAGAATAGAACTCAGAAAACAGCACAGAGGAAACACACAGCCATACCCTAAAACCTCCCAGAAGACCCAATGGGACATCTGGAACATCTGCTGCAATCTAAAAGGTCAAATTTGAGAATAAAAAAACTCCTGAAGTACTCCACAGCAGAACAGAGCTGGCAAGACTTTGCAACTGCCTTCATGTCTGTATTTTCCTGATCTTCAAGTAACAGGGATACAAAAGCATTAGTTACTTTTTTATAAAGTGCTTCCCACATCTTTTTACAAGCACACATTAGATTACTTCCATTTCCAAATTAATTTTATGTGGTGAGTTGTAAAATTATAAGCAAGTTAGAAAATGTATTGCAAGAGAAAAGGCTATTCTCAACTACTTGGACAATGTCCATACTCAAAGCAAAACCACTGTAAATCAGTATTCCTCCTACTGGAACACTTCTTTCCCCCAAAAGCTGAGATTAGGACCATGAGCACAACTCCCCAGTATTATTAGCAATCCTGTAACCTTCAAACAAACTGTACTATCTTACCTAAAGGGATCATGAAAATCCAGGTCAATATGAAGGCCATTTAGAAATAAACGTGCTTCTCCAGGTTGAATTCCAAATTTTTCATGAAAATGCTAAAAAGTAAAAAGTAGTGCTTATTTATTTAGGTATATGTCTACACTAACACATATAAATCTCCTTAAGTAATTTTACAAGACACATCAAATCTCTTACACACAATTTCTTCTTATCTGAGTGCTGGAAAAATATTAACCACATATTTTGAGTGCTATCTAATACACTTCAGATGCACAGATACAAATGAAAACAACCTACCTGTACAAGGCAAAGAAAAAGACACATTCTCAGTGTTTGCCAACATAAGTGAAAATACACATATACAGCTTGTAAGTTTCAAAATTATTTCTATATATCCATTCAGCAAAGGAAGACCTTATGTGTGTCCCTCAGACCTCCACCTGAAACCAGCTTTCTCAATGACTTAATGTTACAATTCTGAAAAATGTGTAGTTGAATTGTTTCAGAGAATTAGGAAAAACAGACCAGAAAATTAAAATCTCATCTATCAAAGGGACCATGGAAAAAACACAGATAAGAAAGGGACAGCAGAGCATATCTTTGCTTGGCAAAGAAGAAAAAAGATCCACAATAAACAAATAAAGAGGAAAGTGATACTTAGGGATTAATGTATCATCATTTTCCTACAGAGAGGTCTGAGGCACAACACCTTTCAGACTCTAGCAAGATAAGTGACAGGAGCAAGAGCAGTAGCGTATTCAAACTTAAGACAGAAGGACCAGCCAGATTTCAGGATCTGCCTTAATTCCCAACAGAGAAACAGAAAACACAAAAGATACACAAAAAAAAACCAAACTGAAAAACATGTATTTTTTTTTCTTTTTAAACTTGCCTCCCACTTGCTAACAAAGTAAGTATGAACAAAAACTGTACTTTAAGAAATGCCTACAGCAAGCAACTCAGGCTCAGTATATCACTCCTGATACAAACTTGTAACTGGACAAATGAGAGCAAAAATAAGAGAACACTGAAAATGGTGTTCCATCTGTAAAGCAATGTGGTTACCTTCAATCAGTTAAATGTAAGTAGGAAATGCAAGAAAGGAAAGAGCTGAGCTGAATTGGAGAATGGTTAAGGCTGGAGAGATCACAGTGCATCATCTGGTCCAATCTCCCTCCCCTAACAAGGTCATCCTAAAGCATATTGCACAGGATTGT
Source organism: Anthoscopus minutus (assembly GCA_013399455.1). Taxonomy (NCBI): domain Eukaryota; kingdom Metazoa; phylum Chordata; class Aves; order Passeriformes; family Paridae; genus Anthoscopus; species Anthoscopus minutus. Next base: position 14,205 of record VWYI01021881.1, read on the forward strand.
GTCCAGATATGCATTTCTGAGTATCTCCAGTGAGGGATACTCCACAAGCTCTCTGCAAACTGTTCCAGGGCTCAGTCACTAGCAAAGTGAAGTTCTGCCTCATGCTCAGGTGGAACTTCCCCATACATCAGTTTTTGCCCATTGCCTCTTGTCCTATTACTCAGCACCACAGAGAAGAGCCTGGGTCCATTTTCTTGACATCCTCCCTCCAGATACTTAGAGATATTGATAAATCAGAGATGAGATTCTTAATATAATTCTGATGCTAGATATATGATTGTCTAGATGTGCATCCACTTTGTCATAAAAATGTTGATGGAAGAATTATCTAGGCATCCAACAGTAGAGTTTAAGGCTGATAATATTAATGTAGTATTTTCTTGCTAAACTTCAGCAAATTATTGCATTGCAAGTTGTGAGTTCAGTTTAATGAGATTTTATTTTTTTTAATTTCATCTATAGCAGTTCTTTGTCTATTTCTTGCTTAGGTATCAACTCATTACACCTAAATCATCACATGTCTTTCACTTTTAATAACTTTATTTCCTCCCATTGCATTTCCTATTCAACTTTCATTATCTTGAGAGGGAATCATCCAGTTACACACAGCATGGGATCATATCTCTCCTGCTGCTAGATGGATGTACTACAGTTCAAGAATGCACATGACAATTTATTGTGCTCAAGCAGCAGTGTTCAGGAAGTTTCCTTACTTTTATTCAAAAAATGTTAGCTTTTAGCTGTCTAAAGGCCTTTAGACTACAGGCAGATGTGACCTCATATGAAATGAAAACTTAGCATGATAGGTGTATGAAATCCTCTTAAAGTTAATGTAGGTGATACATTAATGGAATTATAGGAGTGATTCAGCTGACCAACCACACAGATACCCATTGTAATCTGTTTCAGATCCAAACTTTAAGTGACTTCTTCCAATCCTTATATTTAGCAATGGTCAGTTTAATTCCTGACAATCTTTTTTTTTTGCATTTCGTGGTGCAGGAGTAGTTTTTTATTAAGCAGTTAGTTTTGATTTTTGTATTAACAGAGGTGCAAGTAAGGAAAGTCATTGTAAAGACTTCAACAAGAAACAGGAAAAGTCCTGATACCAACACTCATACTCTGGAGGAACTATGATCATCTGGGATTTCTTTTGCTTTATGCTGACTATAATCCTAACAACAAAGAGTTACAGGAAAAAGTGTATCTTGGCTGTGTACAGAAAGCAATGAAGCACAGACACTGATTTCCTCCTTCCAGCAAAAACTAAGGACTTCTCAGTACTGCAGGAATCAAGAGGTCTGCAGTTGAGCCCATTCTAAGATCTCTGTGAAAACCCATGGATCAAAGTTGAACAGCTTAAGGAAGTGAACTGCTGAAACTGTTTTGGAAAGTGAAAGAATCTGGAAAAGCTACAGCCCTGGAGATAATAGTCTTTGCAAGACAAGATGAAAAGGCCTAAATAGATAGGAGTGACATAAATATAGTATAAATCCCTTTCAATATACTGGTTGGTCAGTCTTAAGACCATATAAAAATAGGTGTTCTGAAGATCAAGACTAAGGACCATATTATGGATGTAATTTGACATGACCAGTCCTACAAGAATGGTGTCTAATGTTTAACTGCACTCAACTTGAAAGAAAAAATCCAAACTGAGTAGAGACAGACATCATGAATTCTACAAATATTAAATGGCGTCTCAGAATAAATCTCAGATCAGTCAAAATCACAGGAACAAGGACTCCTCCTATAGTACAAGGAACAAAAGATGCAGTGAATCAAGGATGAAAACAAAACCATCATCTGCCACAGATGATGTTCAGAACACCTTTCAGAATAGCTGCATGTGTGATTCTGGGAGAGTGGAAAGATAAAAGTTAGCATGCGCTGACCATAATATAAGCAACAGGCCTTAATTCAACATCAAAGCTATAAAAAATGTAATTGATGCCTATTTTGCTTTCCCAGCACACAGTCTGTGACTCAACTCAATATTCCATGAATATTGTTTGGCCTTGCATAATTCTGTAAAACCAAAAGAGAATATAGAAAGTTTCACAAACAGAAGAAATACTTGAATTGCATACTTAAATGTTACCTGTCTCAAACAGATTTTTAGAACAATTAGCTCTTTTAAGAAAAAACATGAAAATTGCTACAGTAAAAAAATCTGCAAAAGCAACAATACAGTAGTAGTTCAAATGTCCATCTGAAGAAATAAAAAACCAACCTTCTGATTTTCTTCTATTTCATTTTGCATTTTCTTGTCTACAGGTACTCTTGTTAGTGATCTGTTAAAACAAAATATTTGTATCATTCAACCACTGTATTTTTAAAAAAGCATTATTTTATATGAAATTGGTATTTTAATTAAACATCCAATGCACTGTAACTGAAGAATGCTGTAATTAAGTCTTTAAAAGAAGAGTAAAGCAGCATCATAAATACTGAATCTTTAAGACAAATATTGTTCTGTTTTACTCCAGTAAACACAAGTTTCAGATTTAGGCTAGGTTTCTTTTGGGTTTTTTTGCAGTAATATCATCAATATATTTTTCACCACTCTCAATCTTTCCTCATGGCTTATTTGTTTTTTTCTGGATGTA
>VWYI01021882.1:225-14333 GCA_013399455.1 Anthoscopus minutus
ATTAATATAATTACATTTTCTTTCTGATCTAATGTGTTAGATTATAAAACAGAATACTGTGAACAATACCCAACTAATTATTTTTTGAGGCTTTTTTCCCTAAAGGATCTGCAGTTAGGTCAAGAGTTAGGCATATCCTATGTAAGAGGTCACCAGTGACTTATGTGATTATTCTAACAGCTGGGCAAGCTGTTCTTGCAAAGGGTGGTATTTCTCTTAGACTGGGCTTTTTATTTGTGTGTGTAGGGGGTTTGTATCTCTACATATATATTTCTTCCTTGTGCATGAACAAAAGAATAAGTGGTATAAATAAATTCTTTTTCTAGAGAATGTGCTTGCCACACATGGTAAGATGAAACATTTTTAGCCATTAATTGACTATTGTGATGATACAGCTCTTTAGAATATTGATATAAAGCCCATGATGTCAGATGATTGAATTCTGCATAACATGCACTAGCAATGACAAAGTGTAATGCTGACTAGATTTGAAAAACTGTTATGTTAATATAATCAGAAACAGAGAGGAGAGAGAATATATCAGTGCTTATTTGTAGTATACAGTTTGGTTCTATATCTGTACAATGCAGTGCACTGCAGAGATTCTCAGGTTCAGACCTAGCTCTATGTTAATGAACTTTGTTGGGTTGTTTTTTTTTGGTTTTTTACTTGCCTCAGTCTGAAAGCCAAGATACACAGACATTTAGAAAATGGTGGGTGTTATTAGTTCAATGATCTCTACACGGTGTTGATATACTAAAATAAGGTACATGCTGTTGGTGAAAGCAAATAACCATATTAAAAAAAGCAAAATAAATAATAATAAGTAACCAAAAATGTAACAACCCAAAATGTCTAATTTGTAACATTTCATTCTCTGGCTTGCTTGTTTTAGTTTTATGCAGAAAAAGATAGTGGAATCTGAATATACTAAGATTCCATTTCATGCAAACTAAAAATTACAGTTGCTGCTCTGCTAACTGATATTCATATAAGGATCACTATAGACTCTCACACAAATTATTTTAGAAAGATTATTACCATACCAGATTTCCAAAACAATATACCACTGTGAACCATTGTGTACTTTTAAAAAACAGCACGGTGTCAGTGACATAAAATCAAAGTTGTGTTCAGCAATAAAACTACTTTCTTTAGTCTATACAATATACTAAATTAAAAAATCAGTTAGATAAATTTTGTAACAAAATACAACAGTACCATTTTTTTAACAAATATAACTATAGTAAGAATAGCAAGGCTTTCTGTAATCTCTGAGAAAACAAGCTCAGATCTTATGAATTCATGATTGATGAACTTTTTATGAATTCTACCATCACAAGTAAAATGTATTTACTATTATCCTTTTTTTCGGTAAACATTAATGGTGGCCTAAATCACTATTTGTAATAAGAAACAAACAAAAATAAAACCACCAATACTGTCCTCCAGTCAACCAAACTGCAAACAATTATACTTTAAGCTGTTTAACTGGTCTGAAATTTAGTGTTTCCAGCTTTCTACGGTTCCAATTAGAGCCCAAAAAATAATATAAAAAGTCGTCTCAAAGCACCATAAAGAAATCCAGCACCTGTTATGTGTTTATGACTTTGTTTGGCAGAAAATGGTTTTTTGAGAAGCCTAGAATGAATGGTACAAACCACTGTTAACTGAAACTATGGGTTAAGATACAAACTGATAGTATAAAACAGTTCCTTTTGAGGGAAGTTGAACATGTACTGGGTAACAGTGGGGCTTAGGCAAACGAATTACTCGGAAAATGAAATGTGATTGTGCAGCAGATACTGTCTGGATACCAGATGCCTTCCATAGCTGCTCTATCATTCCCCTCCTCAGGTGGACTGCAGAAGAGAAAATAAAAGTAAAGGTTCATGGCTCAAGATATGGACAGGGAGAGATGACACACACTACCTACTATCATGGGAAAAACAAAATCGTCTTTGTTTATTTTATTAACAATCAAAGTAGGACGATGAAAAATAAAATAAAAATTTAAAAATGTCTTACCCCCCACCTTCCTGGGCTTAACTTTGCTCTCTACCTCCTCCCCTCTCCAGTGGCACAGTGGGATGGGGAATGGGTATTGAGGTTAGTTCATTGCACATCTCTTCTGCTACTCTCTCCTCACACTCTTCTTGTGCTCTAGTGTGGGGTCCCACCAAAGCACTTCAAGAACTGCTCCAGCATGGATTCTCCATGGGGTCACAAGTCCCGCCAAAAAACCTGTTCCAGTGTGGGTTTCTTTCTCCATGTGGCAACAGATCCTCCTAGGAGCCTGCTCCAGTATAGGCTATTCAGACATGGTCATAGGCTCCGTAAGTGGTCCCAGCCTTCTCTCAGGTGCACCTACCTGCTACAGCGAGGATCTCCATGGGCTGCAAAGACAGCCTGACTCATGATGATCTTCACCAGGGGCTGCAGGGGAATCTGCTCTGGCACCTGTAGTACCTCCTCCCATTCCTTCTGACACCCACCATCAGCCTTAGTGTTTGACGAGCTGTTTATCTTTCGTGACCTCATGCCTCTCTACTTTGGCCACAATTTCTTCTGCACAATAACATTTTTCCCCTTCTTAAATATGTTATCATAGGGATTCTACCAATACTGTTGATGGGCTCTGCCTTAGTTGTGGGACCATCTTAGAGCCAAGTGGTACTTGCTTTATTGAACCATGTGGGAAAATTCTAGAAGCTACTCATGGAAGCCATCCCTGTAGCCACCTTCCCACACTCCCCAAAACCTTGCCATATAAACACAATAATAAAAGGTGTAACAACATCACAAAATTAATTGTAAGATGTATTTTTGAAAATTATTTTCATAAATAACTTCTGCTAGTATCACCAAACTCTAGTAAAAGCCTGATAAATTATTATCTAAACAGCAAAGATTTGCAAATTGTTTGTGTGGTAAATGTCAGAGAATATATTTAGGTTCCATCAAAGTAATCTAATAGTGTGTGAGAGAATGTATCAGACCAAAAATTGCTCAGTTATTTGGGCCATAAATAAAATGAAGGAGAATATGTAAATTTCAGCCTTGAATTTCATAAGTGATATCTATTTTGTTTTTGCAGTACTGGAAGACAGGAGAGGTAAAAAAAAAGGGGGAAGAACAGGGATGGGGATTGGAGACTCTCATACCATATTTTCCTGCTTACATTTTTCAAACATTAGGTAAATGGCGTTGAATCATCACCATCTGCAGTTAATGAAGGACATTTGGGGCCCAAAATTTAGATCTGAACTCTACCAACTGCAAAACATCAGGTCTGAAATGTGACCTTAACAAAATAATGTCCTTAAAAGTTTGTATGCTCCTATATGAATGCTCATTATAAATGTGTTTTTACTTTTATTTTAGTGTCTGTATTTTTTCTAATTATAATAATAATTGTTATTTTTTTACTTTGCATTAACAAATCATTTATGGCATTACATTTCTGAGATTCAAATTTGCTTTTTATCACTGGTCTGTCTGGAAATAAAAGCCTTCAAAAAACAAATTTTCAGAAAAACACGATGACAAAATATTATGATAGTCTCCTCCCACTAGTTTTCTAGCTTTGATTTTTCTAACATGGGGATTTAGGTGTATAACTGAATGTTGTATTTCTTATTTGCTATTGAAATTGACTTTATGAATCTTTACCATCGGGAATGTCTTCAAAGCTTTCAAAAGCTGCATTGTAATAAACACAGTTAATGATCCTTATTGTAAACAGCTGTCTTCTTAGTTATGAACATATTTTTCATAAAGACCAAGAACTGAAGGAATGTTTTTGAAAAATGGGTGGAAACCCACTTTCCCCCATGCCCCTTGTCAAATCTAGTATTTTTCCCTCATAAAAAGGTAGAAATATTATGCAATAAAAGAATATATGAGGCTGCTTGGTTTGGTTATTTTGAAGTGTTTGATTTCATAAAAGAAATACTTAAGAATATATAGTAGTCTAAGAAAATATCTGTAAATGTTCAGATCACACTGGAAAGAATGAACTCATCTAAGATGTGTCAATTTATGAGCAAATAATTTAAATATTAAAGACAAGATTTAAAAAATAAAATATAACAAAACATTTCTGTGTAACTGCTGGAACCTAATTTTAGGGGAATATTTGACCTATGTGTCCTCTTTTTCAGTAAGATCTGAACTTTAACTTGACAAGAATCAACTCTAAATGCCCAGCAATTACAGAAATGACAGTGCTATAGTACCTTTCCTATCATTTTCATTGGCATGCAATTATTTTGCCCTTAAGTCATATAAAATATTCTTTCATCACAGGCAGAGGCATAGATACAACAAAATTGCTATTCTCTTTCAATCTTTTCTAACCTGTCAGTCACTTTGTTTTTCCATCTTGTATATACATATGTTTTTCTTGGTCTCCTGTGTAGCAAGAGCAAATCACAAGTTATTTTTGAGACATAAAACTGACAGGAAAAAAAATTACTTTATTCATTGGCTGTGCTGGTCAGAAGGAGGTAAAATATCACTGCGGAATGGTAAAGGAGAAATCAGATACAATTTTCAAGTACAGAGCAATCAATTTCCGTAATTACTCTTCTGTAAGAGCAGGGAAAAGTCCCTTCCAAAAAGATGTTAATTTACGCATTACACAGCTGTTCATGTACCTTTTGAAAGCTAAAAAAATAGCGGGTTTGGTCAGGATGGGGAGATAGTTGTGGGCTTATGAGGAACTGGTGAAGAACAGAACAATTCTTTTTACTCAACAATCAGTATCAACGCATTAATTAGTGCGGAAACAAGAAAGATGTAGACAAGATAATATTCTCATACCAGTTCCCCGTGTTTTCACCTTTTGAAATCATTTGGGAAATCAACATATCTGTTTATATATTTCTGTGCATGAAAAAATACTGTATGACTTAATGTGTGTAGTACCGCTATAGAACCCCAGATGAATATTTATATATTTTCTGCAAAGCAAAACATTTTGTTCACATACAACAAATTAACCTTTGTAATAGGACAATATTCCTTAGAACTGTTACAATCTAAAATGGAATATTATGAGTCAAAAATCAGCAAAAACCCCCCCCATGCTAAACACCCTTACCCCTGAAAAATCTTAGAGCTTTTTTCATGCTTTTCCTAGGTATAAAAGGTTATACTTACATACATAATAGGGCTCTTTCAGAATTATTAGTAGTAAAATTACAAAATTTCAAATGCTTTACTATCCTTTACAGGTAGTTTTCATTTAAAAAATTAAAGAATCATTAATATTATGTGTGATTTCCTTTGTAATATATCTCTACAATTTAGGATTCTTAGATTTCTTAGATTCTATGATGATATTTCTTAGTTCTCTGACAATACTTTCCAATGCTTTGGGTATAGCAACTTGAAAATAAAATATATTTTGTGAATTTTTTTAGATTTTTGTTTCAGCACTTTTAAAAATCCTAATAAAAATGGGTTCATTTTATTATTGCAAGTTTTATTTACATTTGATAAACAGATTAGGTGCAGATGCTTGAACTGCTATAGAATAAACATGGTTATTCAGGTTAGTAACATTTTTGTGAATGTCATTACATTTTATTGAAATAGAAAAATGCCTTACATAAGAGGAAATGTATTTGACATAACTTTAAAGAAGGCTTACAGAATCTTCATCTGCTTTTATTCTATCACTCTTTTTCATACACAGTGAATTCACTATTCACTGTCCAAGTAAGTCCAAGGACATTATCTGTAAACTAGACAGTGGTTTTTGGAATGTTCAGGAACTTTTAAGCATATCTGAGATACTCAAGTTTGTTCAGAAAACCTTTAAAAATGCTGTTGAACCACTATCAGCATCTTCCCAGAAAATATATAACTTAGTCTTCTGTAACTATGGATACAATCCTATGATACTACAATAGCAAAAATTTACAGAAAATTTATTGATTAAAAATTAAGCTATTTTTAGGATTCATTAGGAAGAATCTTTAGGAAGAGTATTTATGCTAGAGATGATCTTCACTTTACATTATCCTCTTCTATTAATACTTGTAGCAAGATCCACATTCAATCCCCCCACAGAACTTCTGTATATTTATACCTGTTTTTCTTTTTCTATTCTTTTACTTTAGAAACACATAATATAAGCCCAAAATATTGCAGCAATCTTACAAAAGCCATATGCTGGAATGTAGATAGATGAATTCCAACAGCATGTTGGCTGGGATTGATGAATGAGGAATGTGTCTCCTCTGATTTCTGTCATGTTTTGGGAATATAAGTTAAAATATTAACTTCTTCACAGAAGTGACCTGTTGTAAAACTTATCTGCAAGATCGGTAGATATTTTTAGAGAAACATATTTTAAATATAGCCTTGAAGATATTGGCATGCAAAATTTTTTTGTGAGAAAACAGAACATTGTTGCAAATATCAGGTGAGAACATTATGACCTGAGTACAGTTCAAAATTTTCAGTTGAAAATGACTGGAAAACAATTAATAGATCAAAGTTTTCCTTTCTATCAGTAAATGTCACCCATGTCATTGCTTGCGGAGTGCAGCCTGTGAAAATTTGCAAATTGGTACAAAGTCATTTTTTTGTTTTGGCTTTTTTTCCTGTGCATCTGTATCGTCTCGGTAAATGTCTTCAGGCTATCTCCTCTGCTTTTTAACTTAGATGTTCTCAACACCAAAAGGTGCTTTCTCATAAATTACATAGATATTTTACAATATCTTTGTTTATGGTTTCCTCTGAAACTTTTTGTGGATTGAAATTTGAGAAAGAAAAAGGGCACAAAGCTTGTCACTGACTTTTCTGGGCATATGGAAAATAAGTATCCTGACATTCCCTGGAAACTCCTACTAGCAACTAAATACTATATTTCAAAAATACAAAAGAGAAATATTAAAAGCATTAAAGTTTCATTTTTAATACAAATTTCTTTTTATATTTTTTAAAGAGAGGAAGATATTATCTAATTAAAAACCCTACTGTAATATTCTGCCCAGTTATCATCTGTACAGCATTATTTAAAGCAAGGGTAAGAAAACATTCTGTATGCATCCCAACCATCTATTCCTACCTCTTGTGAAAGGAAGATTGCTTTCTTCTGTAAACTACAAATGGCAAAAAAGTACTATAGCTTATTTAAAACACATATTTTCAAAAAAATATATTATTTCTTTCTGAAAAATCCCAAAACATGCTACATATTTTCAACAAAACAATACCAACTCTATTCTTCATACAACTACAAAATCCAGTCACTTTGATTTCTCATTCCTAAAATGTTTTTCCGCATTTTTTCTTTATAATGTTTTTACATTTAGGAAGCAATATATTTTCTTTATTTAACATAAAGAAAAGAAAAAACTTGGTATAAGTAAAATCACATAGAAGTTTTCAATCACCTGAAAAGTTGTTTGGAACAGCTATAGCGCAAAATATCACGGAATCACAGAATCATCTAGGTTGGAAACGACCTCTGAGATTACTGGGTCAGTTCATCATATGACCCAACACTGCCTTGTCACCTAGACTATGGCACTAACTACCACATCCAGTCTTTTTCTATGTCGCCTGGGACAGTGACTCCATCACATCCCTGGACAGCCCATTCCAAGATACAGTTATCCTTTTCCTGAAGAATTTTTTACTAATGTCTAACCTAAAGCTTCTCTGGCACAGCTTTAAGACAGACTGTGTCTTCTAATCCAGCCACTCTACGCAGGACTTACTCCCCAGACCACTCACCAACATTTTTGCCTTTCTCTCCAGCACTTCGATGTCATCTCTGAATTGAAGTGTCCAGAACTGGACACAGTACTTGGGATGCAGCCTCACCAGTTCCAGGAACAGGGAGACAATCTCTGCCCTGGTCCTGCTGGTCACACATGCTGATGCAGGCCAGGATGCCATTGGCTGTACAGGATGGATCATGTTCAGCTGCTGTCAACCAGTATCATCAGATCCTTTTCCTATGGGCAGCTTTCTGGCCACTCTGCCCTCAGACTGCCTGTGGTTGTTTGGTTTCATTGAACAAAATCCCACTGATTCTGGCCCATCTCTCTAGCCTTTCCAAGTCCCACTGCAAAGATTGTCTATCCTGCTGCAGACTGACACTCCAACCCAAACTTGGTGTTGTGCACAAATTTGCTGATTGCATCCTTGCATCCAATTTGATAAGATATTAAACAGGACTGGGCCCAGCACAGATCCCTGTGGGACACCACCAGTGAGCAGCCACGAGCTGGATGCAGCACCATCCACCACCACTCTCTGGGCCTGCCGTGCAGCCAGCTCCTAACCCAGCACAGAGTGCTCCTGTCCAAGCCTGGGCTGCAGCTTTTACAGGATGGTGCTGTGGGAGATGGTGTCAAAGGCTTTGCTGAAGTCCTGGTAGACAACATCCACAGCCTTTCCTGCATCCACCAGGCAGGTCATCTGGTCAAAAAAGGTTGTTCAGGCAGGATCTGCCTTTACTAAAACCCAGATGGATCTGATGCCTTGGTTGTACTGTGAGTGTCATGTGATTACACTGAAGACACCAAGGTCAGGCTGACAGGCCTGCAGTCCCTGGATCCTCTTTCCAGCCCTTCTTGTCGATGGGCATTACATTGGCCACTCTCCCATCATCTGGGACCTTCTTAGTTAGCCAAGATTATAAGTAACAGAGGGCGGCTTAGCAAGTTCTACCAGCTCCATCACTCTAGGATCAATCCCATCCAGTCTCACAGGCTTGTGAGCATTTGAGTGGCTCAGCAGTGACTAACAGTTTCCTCCTGGATTACAGGAGGTCAGTTCTACTCCTTGTCCCTATCTACCAGTTCAGGAGGCCAGTTGTCCCGAGGATAACTGGTTTTACTACTGAAGAATTAGGCAAAGAATCGTTAAGTACCTCTGCCTTTTCCTTTGGCGACTACATTCCTTTTCATGTCCAATAAAGCACGGAGTTCCTTGCCCCTCCTTTTGCTGTTAATCTATTTATAAAAATACTTTTTATTGTCCTTTACAGAAATGGCCAGATTAAGCTCTAATTGCGTTTTTGCCTCTCTAATTTTCTTTTGGCATGACCTAATGGCATTCTTAAACACTTCCTGAGCTGCCTGCCTCTTTTTCCAAAAGTGATGGAATTACCTGAGTTCCTGCAAAAGATCCAGGTTCAGACAGGCTTGTCTTTTTACCTGCCAGCTCATCTTTCAGCACACAGGGATGACTTCTTACTGGTTAAAGATTTCTTAAATTATATCCAGCCTTCCTGGGCCTCTGTTTTTAAGGGCTGCTTGTCAAGGAACCAGTATCCTGAATAGGGTGAAATCTACCCTCTGGAAGTTCAGGGTGGGGGTTTTGTTGATGTTCATCTTTATTATACTGACCCTGTGGTTTCCTGGTCACTATGCCCAAGGTAAACTCAGATTACCACATCTCCCACTAACCTTTCTCTGTTTGTACACTGCAGGTCTGGCAAGGTCTCACTGCTGATAGGCTCTCACCAGGAAGTGAGAAGTCACCAGGAAGTGTGTCAGGAAGTTATTTTCCACACATTCCAGGAACTTCCTAGACTGCCTCCTCTCTTCTGTGTTGAGCAGATGTCCATCAGGTTAAAGAAAAGGACTGATGATGGTGAAACACCAGCCAGCTGATTATAGAATAATTCATCCACATCTTCACCCTGGCTGGTGGTCTTGACAGACTGCCACCAGCACTTGATAGCCTTGCCCCTGTCTCTCACCCTGTCTCTCACCCCTATCATCACTAGCCTTGAGCACTGTACCCTCAGAACCCTCCCTAATGTTCAGAACCACCCCACCTCTTTTTCTTTCCCTGTAACTTCTGAAGAGCTTGTAGCCATCCACTGCAGCACCCCAGTCATGTGAGTTATGCTAACACAGTTCCATAATGGTGGCTACACCATGACTTTCCTGCATTACAAGGGTCTCCCTCTCTTTGTTATCCATACTGCATGCTTTAGAGTAGATGCACTTCAGCTGGCTATCTGTTTTGTCCCTAACTCTGGCTTGACACCCACAGGCTCATCTGTGGTAAGGCTCCTTTCATTCCCTTCCCCTTTGAAACTTAATTAAAAGCCCTCTCAATCAGTCCTGCCAATTCATAGGCTAGGATCTTTTTGTGCTTTCTAGACAGGTGAACTACATCTGACTCCAGCAGACCTGGTACCATAAAATGCCCCATAATCAAAAAAGTTTCTTTAAGCCACTTACTGATCATAGGGGGTTGTCTATTTCTTTCAGCATTCATCCCTGCTATTAAAGAATCAAGAGCATCGTTTGTGCTCCTGTCCCTTCAACCAGGCAACTAAGAGCCTTGAAGCCTTTTTTGATTACCCTGGTGCTCCCCTTATCAATTTCATTTCTGCCAACCTGGACAACCAGCAGTGGGTAGAAATCTGTAACCACTGTACTCAGTAGTTCAAAGTAACTTTGAAATCAGTACAAAATGATGCCATGTGCTTTTCTTTGTGTTAAATTATTGGGGAAAGAGCATAATTTAGAGAAAAAATACAGAATCAAATAAGATGAAGGTCTTAATACTGTGATACCAGCTTTATTTCACTGAAATGGAAAATCCTGGCTTATAAAGACAAAACTGATTTAGGCAAGTGGAATATAATTTCTGTCTTTCTCTTTTCAGCATTGTGAAAAGAATACAATTTACTGCAAAAATATCCTCTTGTGTTAATTGGCCTTGTCCAAGTTGGGTCTGTTAAAATCTGGATCTTGAACAGAAAGTTCCATCATCAAAATTATAACAGTTTATTTCTATTTGGCAAGAGCAATTAATCAAATCCCTGGACATTGTTTCCCCTGGGAATCAAGAGAAAAAATAAGGTATTAAATTAATCTCAACAAAGCATTCACAATTTTTTATTCTGTGAATTTGCAAAGTGTTTTCAATTAAACTGGTAGTTTTAAAAATGTACCTCCTATCCTTAATACTATATATTACTTCCTAGGGGCAAAGCATTTTCTATCCCTTACCTTAAAGTTTTGCTGTGCATATTTCCCAGATGAAGTACAAAAAGTTATTCTTTTTAAAATAATTGTAATGAATACATTTTGTAGAAGTATGAAATCTTCTCACAAAGTTAATTTGTGTGTCTGTCCTTACAGGATTTTTTTTCCATCTTGAGTGGCCAGGGAACACAGTGAATGCATATGTACATTTACTAATAACTGTGAGTGTTCTCTTATAGAAAAAGTAAGTAAGCACCAAGGTATGATGAGGCAATTTTGGAAAAGCAAATAACTGCTTTTGAAAATTGTTTTCCCACTGAGGTTATTTCTGTATCCTAATTGCTTAGTGTTCAAATGAGATTCAATATTCCTAGAGAACTGGTAAAACTTTTTTAAGATGTATGTGTAAATAGTTCTATATTTATGACTGGTAGACACAGAAATCATATTTACTAACCCTTGGAATTGTGTTCTTTGTGGCCCTATTAATGTAGTATGAAAAATGTAGGCTCTTATTTGTAATATAATTGAATTTCTTTTATCAACTGCTCTCAGAAAAGCAGCTTGACCTGTGTCTTTACAGGGTCAGTGAGTTTTGAACTTAGTGATTCAGCAAAGATTATCAAGCAGGAATATGTAATAGCAGTTTTCACCTAAGATTTGCTTTCTGACATTGTCAGTTGGAAAAAAAAATAGATTAAACATATTTGCATTAAAAAGATTTTTCGGGTAGGTCAGTGTCAACTTCACAATTTATTCTCACTTCTACTATTCATTCTTCAGCCTATATTTTTGTACTGTTTTAAGCATATAAAGTGAAATTTCATTATTTGTTCTCCATAGAGCAAGCTATATAAATTATCTATAGGTACAAAAATAACCAGTCAGGCCTCATTTTTAAAATTTTAACTAATGCTATTAAGCAGCAGATTTATTATAAGCCAAGGGAGTACCAGAATTCTAAAAATTACTTGTAAAAGTGATTGTTAACCAATCACTTTTACCAGTTGATTTCTCTTATAAGAAGTGTTGACATTTCTATAATGAAATGCTGTTAGTGCATATCTGTCAGTTAATGTTACTGCTGAGCTGCATGGTTGAATTTCCCTATGTATTAAAATAAATAACATTTACTGTGAAAAAGTGTAAAATTAATATCAGTGGAACAGTTTTCTTCTACTTAGAACTAACTGTATTAGAAAAGGTTTTTACAGGGAAAATAAAATTTATTTCACGTGCTGATATGGAACTAAATAATCTGTACATGTAGAAGGAAATAGAATCAAAATGTAGATACTTACTAAATTGTTTATAGCAATGGTAGGATTAAAGTAAGGTAGTGCTTGGCAGGGGAAGCTAGATCTATTTCGAGTAAAAATGTCAGGACTAAAGTCTTACCTTTTTTTCCCTTCATATTCTGAATATATTTGAACTTGGAAGGTTCACATGAAATGCTTTTTTCCATTAAGACTTTGGCTGTAATTGCTATCTCACACATTAATAGACACTGCATATGAATCCTTTTTCTATAGATCATCCACAAAAGTCGTAATTAAAACACACACATAAATTTCCACTGTAATTAATTAAAGAAGGGAAGGGAATTCCAATGACAGTACTTATTTATAGTATACTTTATACCTTTCTGATGCTAATAGGATGGCCTTCATAGTACAGTATATCATGGGGAAAAAAAAAGAATACCAAAAAAGTTGAAAACAGATTGGTCTATTTATACTGACACATAGTTTTCCTCCTTTTCCCTTTTTCAAATCAATTGCAAGAGTCATTTGATCTGAACAGTAATACTTAAGTATAGAAATTACTTTGTACAGAACATAAAAAGCTTTTTTAGATAATATTGCTTTTATGATTTTAAAAAGGAAATTTTGCTTACATTAATTTTACTGCAATAACTATTTTTTTTTTCTGGAAACATAAGGCATTATCAAAACTCCTTAATAGGAAAAATTCTCATTCAATATATTAAATTCAAAACAGCAATGAGAGATTAATCTGCATTTTTCATTAGATAAAACTTTCATAAAAATTCATGGCAGTTGCACCAAGACAAGGACTGCTGAATTCACCCATCCTTACCATATCTCAGCAGTACAGCGAGAGCATTATTCAACATATTCAGTAGATTTTTTTCTATGACTCCTATAAAGATTTCCTTGGCTTAGTTACCTAAAAACCTAACCACATATCAAATGCAAAGAATTTGCTGGCCCTGCTCCCAGTTATCAGTTTCAGACATTTGGCTAACCTCCCTGACTAACATGAAGCTTAAACACTGTGCTTTCCCACATGTTCTCATCTGGAATGCAGCCCACACAGATGATGGCAGACGAAACCCTGAAATGTATCATAGCTCTCTCCAGAGACTCTCTGACCAGGAAGTATTCTTTCGTTTAATATGTGCTCTGCCTCATCCTTGCTTGTTTGTTTTTCAACATCATGACAAGTCCTTTCATTGTTTTTTTTAAACATATTTTTTCCTTGAAAATTTCAGATTTTGATCTTCCATCTTGTCCAAGGAATTTTTCAATCCCAGCCTACTTAAATTATGTGATTTATTTAAGCAACTATATAATTATCAAGAGGTATTACAGTGCCAACAGTTATTTTACATCACACATTTTTTCTACATCGATAGAAGTTTGTGGACTCCAAGACAGGAAAGCAGCATGCTGAAGAGTCAAGTCCCTTGACCAGAAAAGATGGCTTTGACATTCCATGAGTTATAGACCTTTAATCTACAATAAATAAAGTCTTATTGCCAATGTTAATAGATGCATTCCAAGAACATTTATTTCAGTGTTTAAAGAAAAAAGAGGAATATCAAACTACATAATTTCATTTTTTCTTAAATATAAGATTTGTTCTAACATTTTGGCCTTCAAAGACTATGTCTCCATCTTAGCTATTTCTGCATGATTTTCAAGATTATCAAATTGTTTAAATGCAAAATTTTAAGTAGCTTACTTTAAAAGCTTTCATTTAAACCTTAACCCGTATCTGATTTTGAGTTTGCAAACCATTATTCAGAATTCAATTTCTCGTCACAATCAGGGAAAAACAGTGTCCTGCTTGTGCATCATACATAGTGATGCCTGGAAGAGCTGGAACAGA